>JABWIB010002633.1:33582-46962 GCA_016617825.1 Platyplectrum ornatum | reverse complement strand
ATATATATATATATATATATATATATATACACACACACATAAATACACACACATATAATAGACAGGTAGGATAAAGTCACATGCCTACTTACATGAGCGTTGACACATGTGCCAGTCACATTGTATTTTTATGCCATGTTACGGTTTATTGCACTTACACATAGTGACAGGGCTGGAAAGCAGCCATCAGGCACATTTTACCTGGTACACTCCACTGCAGTTTCATGGCTTCTGTACAAGATGAGAAGAGCTGTGCTATACTCTGTAGAGCTCCAGGCTCCCGGAGTCAGAGTGTATCACTTTACTTGCCAAGCCATGCAGCATTGGGATGACATGTGAAACTAGCCAGTTATGCACTAGTTTACACTCCAGATACTCTGCCCATACTGATCCCTGCAAGAATAATGTCACTGGGGCCAAATCTTTTAAATCGACAGCTGTTGAATCTCAGTATGTCAGAAAGGATCAAAGACCTGCTCCTGGTTCAGGAATATAGATATACACCATACAGCACCTAGGTTAGTTGTATAGTAGTACATAAAAGTAATAATTACAAAAAATATGGGTTATAGTACTTAATTTCCAAAATCATGTATACATGTATAATAACCATCAACCATGCAACAATTGGCTTGGTTGATGACATTAACTGTAATTCTGTGTGCTATTCAGGTAAACTAGGCATACTATATAATCCTTGACAGTTGCCCAAAATATTAAAAAAGTAAAATAAATAAATATTATGGTATACAGCCTTGCATGCTAGATCCAATTTAAAAGAACTTGTTAAATAGAAATGAGCTTTTATTTCTACATATACAATATATGGAGGTGTCTGCCTACAACGTTTTGAGGCTTCATGTGACAGTGAAGAGAGGAGCCATTCAGCCAACCAGAGCAGCCAAACATCAGAAGGGATCCTGTACAGGTAGGTGGTACCGGTATTACGTTATTCAGAAAAACACTGATTTAATTTCTTTATTACTTCATTATCAGTTTAGACACATAAAATGAAGAGTGCACATATAGTAATTTAGGGGCACACAAACTTGCACTCCCAAATCTAGGATAGTGTTTGATATTAGTAAGGAGCAATACACTCACAGAGTTATTATTAACTGCAAGAGAGTTAATAAGTGATGTCTGTTATATGGATAAAATGTTCATATCTACTAAAGAAATAGTAGAGTGTTGCTGAAAAATAGAAGTACTTAGGCACTAGATGGCGATCAGGAATAAGAATAATAACATTTATACTATTTACATTATTCAAGCTAAAGACTCAAGTAAAATGATATTAATAGACAAGTTTAAGATACAACTATGTGTGGATAAAGCCAGTTCCACCAAGAGGAAATTTGGGTCTTGGTACACAGAACAAGTTATAAGGTGTTTGTGCCTTCTTGTAAGCTTTAAATTTGCAGCAATCTGTTTTATGATGTAACACCATTAATTGTTATATATTGCATCATGCTTGTTAAACAATAAAATAAATAACACATTTGTGTAACCACAATAATAAACAATACAATACCCTACACATATATCTGTCATATGCACACTATATTTATATCTCACACACAGCACCCCATTTACACACACTCCACCCTATATACACACGCACCTTATGCACACATACACAGGTTAGTACCTGATGTCACAGTGAAGAGACAGCAGTGTCTACCCTGTGCATCTGTCCCCTCAAAGTTTATGAATTTGGTCGTCAGTTTGGCTGCATTGCTGCATGGTAAGTAATTTACAGTGTATTAATGTACATTTTAGGTTTGTGAGAACTGGTATGTAATTTATACATCCTGTCACTCTGAATCCATGACATTACACACACAAATCTTAGCACACTAAATCTCCCAGAAAACCCATTGGAAATGACACTTTTTAGATTCGGATAACTTCAGCTTCAGGAATGCTATACCTGGCTGGACCCTTATTCATTAGTCTGACCTCTCAAACATCTTGAGGTTGGTAATAGGTTCCATTTGGACGGCTGATCCATTCCACAATCAAGCAGTCAGACAGAGCAACGGGGCATCATTTACCCAGGATTTGGTGAGATCCATATGTTTCACATATTTTTTATCTTTTATATCTAGCATTGGAACAATACTGGAGAGCAGAGAATTTGAATTACCAATTCGGATTGTTTCATAAATAAGAACTATATAAACACCTGTTGAAAGATGCTGGATACATTAACTTTGTGACAAATATAGAGAGTCCAGGAAGACACTATAAGAGGTTAATTCAGTTAGAACTCTGCCAGATGGGCTGTCTCAAGCTGGATTTACACTATAAGATAAATTGTTCCAATCTAAAGATTTTTCAAGAGTGGGTAAAACCATTGTGAATTGCAGGGGAGGTAAAATGAATGTCAGTGTTTGCATGCAGGGAGAATNCTTTATTGTTGCATGTTGCACACAGATACTGACCAGTTATTAGACTTGTGCTGGAAACATCATCTCTCACCTGTAATACTGATTGCAATTAATTCATTTTGCCTCCCCTGCAATTCAACATGGTTTTACCCACTCTTGAAAAATCTTTAGATTGGAACAATTTATCTTATAATATATGGCCCATACAATGGGTCTCTGACTTTGTTACATTGTATGGGAGGTGAAGGAGAGGCGAATGTATCATAATGTGCTTACTGTCAGCTAACTAGCCAGCAGGTGCAAAGTCAGTCGCCTGTTTATATGTCACTAGTCTATTGTCATAGGCTGGCCATGTCTGAGGTCATCATTATAAAAACTTTTGCCAAGTTGCACTAAAGAGTCTTTTGAGAGAGTTGGATGTCACTTAGAGAGACACTAACAGTGGATACCATCATGGAGGCAACAGCACCATTGTCCAAAGAGGAGGTTGCCTAACTCTGCGAATGGGCAAACAGTACGGAGAATGAGCAAGACCTGGAGGGGGCCTCGTACATATCCCCATGGGCGCTGCCCAGTTCTGATCCGGAGGTAATGGTAGCAGAGGTACCAATGGGTCTGCCAGTACAAGTGATAGCAGAGGTACCAACAGGACGGTCGGTACAAGCGGTAGCAGAGGTACCAACGGGATGGTCGAAACAAGCTTGCATTGGCAAGAGCAAGCAATGTTTGGTACCCCCGATCCTGTGCATTAACATGCCATCCCTCTGAGAATTGGGAGGAGGAGACCGGGGCAACATACGGGGAGTNTNAAGCACTGTGTTCCTGTGAGCCTTGACAGAGTCCAGGGAGGAGTGACTGTGACACAAGTGAGATGGGACATGATAGTCCTCAGACTGTAAAACCGCAGCGGTATCACTATGCCATAGTGAGGCGGAAGAAAGTTACCACACCATCATCACTTCCAGTGACTCCATTCCACGTCAGGGCCAAACCATTGCCCAGGGTTAACACCTGCCCTGAGACTTATGCTCTTTCACCGCTCTTTTGCACCCCGTCTAGTGGCCGGGGTAGAGCAATACTTCTGGAACTCCACCTCAGATGTACTGCCTACCTGCCAAATCCTTACCCATAAACATAGCGGCTGAACTAAACTGTTTTCTGTTTGCCCCTTAATAGTATATAATTTGTAAAGTTCCCACTTGATATGGGAACGGCTGAGGTCAAATTCCGGGGTGTCACAGATCCAATAGTTCCTCCCCACCAGTATAATTATTCTTTTGGACTGTGGTATTACATATTTCTCCCTTTTTTAAGCCACAGTGGTTTCTAATTGTGAAGTCTAATTTACTGGTTTAATCAATGATATTTTATGATTTTTCTTTTATATAATATGGTTGAACAATTGTTTAAATTTATACAGAGTATATCATTTTTCATTACCTCTTTAGCGCTATTAACTCAATACTTTATTTCCATTTATAAAATAAGATATTCATTTCTTGTCTTTTGTCCACCATGGCCCACTGTACATTGTAAGTGATGCAGGTGTGATGTGGCGCTGCTGCTGCAACAACATTTACACAGTGCCTGGAAACAGTGGTTCAGGTCACAGTTTCATATTACATGCTAAAGAATTGCTTGAATTTGATGGTTGCTATGGGCAACATCTCCACTTTTTCATTCATGCAGTTTAGTGAATAAGGGCATGGAGTGGAGGAAAAAACTGCTCTTACAGTTTATAGATATATCAGAGTGGTGGCCCATATTGAAAAGGAAAGAAAGTAGGCAATTTCCATGTATCGATATCACATCAAAATTAAGTGTTTGGTGCTTTGTCAACAGAGCTCTTTGGGCTCCATTTACTAAGCTCAAAAATTTCATATGGTAAAGTCCGAAAACGGGGGGGACATATGGGGAGACTGCAGGAACACTGTAAAAAGTAGAAAAAGTTAAAAATAAAAATACGCATGTAAACTCACCTTACAAATGAGCCGCGGGATTCCTGCANACAGCGATGTTCCCCGGCGCCTGGCATATGCGCAGTATACNGATACTGGAATATTTCTAAGTCCCAGCAATGATATACTGGGCANGCGCCGGGACACAGAGCAACTTCAAGGTCAGCTGTAATCCCTGTAGTCGAGGGACAGGTATGTATTTGTAAATGTTGTCAGGCTTGCAGCAAGGTGCTGCGAGCCTGGGCGTATGTTATATCACCCCCAAAGATATTATTAGTAAATGAAGCCCTGTGTGTCTGTGTATGGGTCCTCAAGGACTGCCATTCCTGCATCCTGGACATATTAAGACCAATGTTCTTTAAATAGGGATTTCTATGCACTTTCTATTTACAGCTTGTAATGTCTTNTTGACTGATCCTTGAGAAAGGTATATTCTCTCCAGTAACAGCAGTGCAGATTTTAATTTTGTTTTATGTCTGAAACTTACAGGTGAACAATGCTTTAGTAAATAGCATAGATCAGCTGATTCAGTTAGCTTTGAAGTGCATCTAATTTATCATGCATTTTATCTGGGACCCATAGAGCCGCATATAGAGTTATAAGCTATAAATAAGGTTACATTTTCTAACCATAATAGACTGGAAACCTGCACTTTTACCTGTCTACGTGCCGAAATGGAAGTTGAAATCAGCCTTCTTTACAACCTGTTTCCACTAAAATACACATATACCCTCCTTGAGTTTTACCAAGAGAGAGAATTGTGAAATCCAGGAGTCTCCCGGAAAGAAAAGATGTTTGGCAAAACTTTATCTGAAATATCACAATTTCAGTAAAATCTTTGTTTTCTCTTCTGGAACTGTGAAATTGAAAGGACAANGAACTGACAATTTTACCCCTTACTATAAAACCTGGCTACAGCACTGCATATATAAGTGCAGGCCAGTTGATTCTTATGCTGTACTGCTCTGCACATTACATGAGCAAGCCTCAATAATTAAGGTGGCCATTCACAGGCCGAAATTTACCCAAAACCCATGATATTCATGGCCTTTTAGAAAAAAATCGTCCCATGGATGGCCACATAAAATAAAACCCCAATGGCGACAAAACGCAGAGGAACGTAAACAAATATTGGTGATCAAACAGATTTTCCGATTGATCACCGATGTTCGTTTGTTTACAAAAAAATAAAGAAAAATACCTGGAAGAAAGAAATAAATTAAATAAAAGCATATTTACTGTTCAGATGTCTTCGCTGGGCACCACTCCGGTGCCGATATTCCACAAGAACAAAGTCATTCTCGTGAATGGCCGCCTGTAAATATTGAAGTAATAATCTGTTATTCTGTATCATTGTTGCTTGGGGTTTGAAATTAGAAATGCTTATTGCTATTATTGATTTGCATGTAAAGAAGGTTTACTGTTATACATGAAACAATTAATTAGGGGATGATTCAATTCGGCTTTGCGCCTTATTTTCCCCCTTACGCAAGTGTAAGTGAGAAAAAGTTGCGCTTTTTAGCATGCGGCTCATTTAGCCACCGTTACAAGGAAGTGAGGATTCAGTCCTGTAATAGACGGGGGAAAGCGCACTTNGCGTGTTTTCCCGTCTTCATGCAGGATTGAATCGGCCCCTTACTGCAGAAATAACAAATCCCAGGTTCATGGATAATGAACAGAAGATATGAAGGTAGTTCTCAGTTGGAACTGTTGTAAACATTGATTACAGATACATAGGTCGCTCAGTGTGCTGTTAACCTATTTCTCAAGGCACCTATTTCTCAAGTACATTATATACATTATTTGTTTTACATATATAATATAAATCAGGGTTGCCGACTCTCCCGGGACCAGGCCTTTTAGGGTCTTTGAATGATTTATTGTGGCAGAACTCTCTGAGACACCATACCACTTAGGANGAGGAGCTGGATCAGGAAATTATTCTTCCAGCATCTCTAGGTAAGAATGCACTTCTATATATGTAATAATGTAGGACCAGAGACAGATGTTGTGCAAAGAAGAAACGTCATCCCATACTACAAAAGTTAAACGTATTTTACTGATATGTATGAATAAAGATTCATTAGTCATGAGTTCCCATCCCACATCTGTTTTATGTAAAATAGATCATGTCATGTAGCTTACATGTTTCAAAATCTGTGCAAATTAAAATACTACACGACTCTAAGACCTAACTAAAGACCTTACTAAAACCACGTTCAGATTACCAGCCTTGAAAAAGCTGGGTTTAGANCCAGGGAAATTGGAGGGGCTTTGAAAAAAGGACCGTTCAGATTAGCAGAAAAAGCCAGCTTCACATTGAACCCTGCTTTTTGTACATGTCATTACTCAGAAAATGTGCTGTGATTGGCTGTGATTGTTTGTTTATATGAGGGGAGGGGGGAGGAGGGAGAGGCAGGCAGTGTTGCGCTGGAAACAAATGTAACATATAAATAGTTATAAGAGTTGCCCTTATCAGCAAAAGGGGGATTTTGCCCACTCCCCAGGTATACAAAGTGCAAATAAACAAATTGCTGACTATAGGCGCTTGTTTTGGGGTACTCTAAATATGTACAATTAACAATTATGTATATCACTCCAAGTTGGCCAACTTAAATGTCTTTAATCATAGTCTCTGGACTCCACAAGCAAACAAGTCTCCAAAATGTTTATCATATACTTATGACATTCAAATCTTCACCTCATGGGGTTAAGTACTTGTTATCTCCCGGACCGTCAGTCAATATAGGTTTAACCGAAAAAAAAGGGAAAAGGGGCAAAGATAGTGAAGTACTTCCAGGCAAAGATAATATGATCTCTCATACCCCTTTTCCACTGACAAAAAAAACGGGGTTTCTGCACATAGACCCAGGTTTAGTTTGGTGGAAAAGGGTCCCAAGAAATTAAACCCAGGTAAAGGGTTTTTACCCGGGTTTCTGCAGTGGGAAAGGGGTTTGAATTAGCATTCTGGTCTGCATTGCTGTGTATAATGGTGCAGCTGATTAGACCCAGGTGTTCTGTCTGGCAGTGGAAAAGGTTTCTACCCTGGAAAAAACCCAGGTTCACACTGCAGTGGAAAAGGCCTCTTTTATATTGAACCTGGGAAAAATGCAGGGTACAAACCCAGGTCTGAACCTGGCTTCTTGGTGGAAAAGGGTTTCAGAGATCTACTCACAGTATTCCTCTCTTGCCCATCTGCTTTTGATACTGCATTAATCCGATGATGGAACTTTCCCCAAAACGTTTCCCACCGAGCACGCAGTCAGGTTCCCTGAACGCCCAATGAATACGTCACTCCTATAGCCCAATGACTCAAGGACAGAAAAAAAGAAGCAATAGTGCAGACCGTATTCCGGTCCTTCACTTCATCAACTTACTCACATTTATTCCACTTAATCTGTGTGCATAAAGGTTTCTTTAGGATCCGTCCTCTAATAAACGTCTCGGTCAAAATCACGGTATCTCTCTGTAGTCCTCAGATAATTCATCAGTTCTCTCTGAGTTTCTGAGTTAACCTGGGTTCTGGGTTAACACAGAAACTCAGAGAGAATAAGTTATATGGTTATTTTAAAAAATCCTAATAATAACGCATCTGCAAACAGCATACTGTTGGGATTTGGGGTTAATTCAACAGTGACTTGTGCTGGTATGTCGTAAACCCATTCATTCCATCTGACCTGCGACTACACATCAGTTGCTCTTCAGCCCTAGCCTGCCATCTGACAGTGGCACACATTTACAAGCCTCATCATTCTGATTAAAGGTTTGGTTTTCTTACGATGTCATGTACAGTATATCAAAAGAGATCAGTAACCAGTCTGAAAGTCAGATGACACAGAAAATAAGCAGCACATGCACACTGCAGAATGAACAAATGGTTTAATTTAATGAGTCATAATCTAAGGGGAAAAATAGTTCTCAATGTCCCTAGTCTCTAAAAATCACAGTGATCTATATTAATCAGTCCAGAACATGTGGGAAGTCCTCATACTAGATATTTTCCCTATCCCTCACCACACCACTATATTTTAAAACTGACCTTATAGAAAAAGAACTTACATGATATAAAACCAAACATTTGGTAGCAATTTAACTTATGTGTACTGAGTTTTGTCCAGCTGTTCTAGTAAATGGATCTGTTAGAAAAAAAAGATTCCCTTTTAATCAGGGGATAATGAGGAGCATTTGTTTATAACCTGAGGATTAGTCCAGCATTTTACCGTATTTCCAAGGAGATACACATGCTTCTCTCTGTTACATAAACCTGAGTTTAATCTTGGAAACATGTGCTACCATTTAAAAGTATAGTGTAATTCTTCCTACCTTATAATGACTTAATCTTTAGGTTTTCTGCTCACTTCTTTTATTTACTGTTTGGATATACAACTGACACACAACAGAATTGAAATCAAATCAACACAATGGTAACCATAAAACTAAAAGTGTCATAACATCAGCAAACTATTAGGCATTCCTCCAGATAAGTGTGCTTGGATTGGGATTGAGGCCCATCTGGAACAAGCATAATTTCAAGGTAAGTGATTTTTTTAACATTATTTAAACCACTGTGTCGCACATAAGTCATTGATAACAGACACAAATAATGTAATACATCAATACAGAAGTCAAATAACAAATACAAAGTACACATACATAAGAGTGACAAAGCATCTCAATAGGTGAGGCGGTAACCTCTAGACACTATATAGGCTGTGATTTGATTCATTGTGGGAGGGTAACAATATTGTCATCCCAAACATTAGAAAAAAAACCCTTCAATCTGCACACGTTTGTCAAACATGCCATCCAAAATAAGAAACTCAGCTTATCCAGGAATAGCGAAAATGAAGGAGCCAAGGATTGCAAAATCGTCCTCCAGGCAGCCGCACTGATCATCAGTAGGATGCGGGCCATTGGGGGAGATTCACTATAGGTCTCAGGAAGTGTTCAGTATAGCCCAGGCCAAGGTCAGCAGAAGACGGGTTACCAGATAATGCTTTGAATNCTACCATACCACCAGCCAAAAAGACTTAACAGAGGCTCACAAACAGTGGTCAGCAGTGTCAGCAAGGTCAGTATTGGGATCCTGGNAATGGAGACAGTTGGGGGAGGACAGCAAGCCCATTAGGTGCTTTTTGTGGGGTCAGGTACATGTAATGGAACAGGTTTTAGAACATTTCANAATAAGTAGAGGGCATTAAATAAGTAGATTGGGTGAGGGCTATTTGCCATGANACCAGAGGTGTGAGTGGAATAATCAAGTGGGCTGTACAATAGCTTATAGTAGACAAAAATGGTTTTGGTTGCAGTTGAGGTGAGTGACAGAAGGGAGTCAAGGGAGTTTTGCCAATCCACCNTTGTAAAGCAGGCAATCAGATGGTCTGAGGCCAGCATAGGGAATTTTTCTTCCATGGCATTAAATGTGAGGACATTCCTCTGTAATTGGGTGGTCACTCGTGAAAAGTTAAGCAATTAACAAGTAACCCACCTCCGGAAGGAATGGCCGGCCACCCTGCTTTGGAACTCAGGGTTANCAAGAAACATTAAGTATAGAGAGTGAGTAATGCAAAGACCCTATTGACGGCGTAGCATGCACCACAATTTTCTTGTGGTAGTTGGGAGTGCAGTTCTGTTGATACTAATTCCTCAGTTGCGTGTAGNAAGGCAGTTGGCCAGTAGTCTGCCCTCCAAGGCAATATCAGGGTAGAGCATGGTGCCATGGAGCCAGTCCTTCATATGGCTAAGGATTGCCGCTCTACTATAACTTGGCCCATTGCTTCAGACTGCATAAGCTATTGCATGCTAATACTCGGGTTCTTGTCCCACCACAAAAACTCCTAAACGCCTTACACGCCACTTTCTCTTCCTTCCTACATAGTAGGTACAGAAGTACCTGCAAGAGATACAGCAGACAAAGAAAGAACACCATTTATATTTTATTGACATGTCCAGAGTATGTGATTGGCAGGTTTATCCAGGCCCTCAACAATTCCAGGTAAGTGATTTTGTTGTTACTAATGTGCCATCTGCAGACCTCTAGTAAACTCCAGAGCCTAAATTTACTGCAGGATTGGAAAAGTAGAGATGTACAGGTATTTAGTGTGTCTGGGAATAGCATATTCTGTAGTATATGAAAGGTATATTTGAGTCTGGGAACATACTACATACTGTAGAGAGTGTGCTATATCTAGACACCTGATACATACGAAGTACAATATATATATGTGGGGTATATAAGGGGCAGGGGCGGCCCTAAGTTTTGCGGGGCCCGAGGCGAAAATATTTAAAGAGGGCCCCCTTAAATATACATACAAACATATATATATATATATATATATATATATATATATCTCTCAGTGATGTCACTGGTGCATAGCAATGATTGGCTACAGTTTCAGTTCTACCTTATTCGGGTTAATTTCTGCAACCACCTTGTGTGAAGGTGAAGGAAATGTTCAGGTGGGCTGACAGGCAGTGTGCGGTGCATGGCGGCGCAACACTGCGTGACTTCACGGCGTTGCACAGTGCCTCTCTGGGAGCTGGCTGCTATTAACGGACCAAAGCCAGTATTGGCATTAATACTGGCTTGGGCCCGTTAACCAAGTTATGTAAGGGCCAGTTTAGAATTCCAGGCAGCCATAGTGGGCTGTATGTTTTATTGAGCGACATTCCCAGATCCCTTCTATGTTTATGTGTATATATATATAGAACAAACTGGTATAGAAAAAATATATATATATATATTCTATACCAGTTTGAGGCCCCCATGTCTGTGCATATATAAATTAGTATCATATAAATGTAATAATCATACCCCAGGAGTATCAGGATTATTTGTTTTCGGTGATTGTACTGTATACAAATGTACTTTATACACCAAAGCGCAGAAGAGTTCCATTTGACCCCTCAATCTTCTGATTGGCTGAGGTGAGAGAAGCTTCTGCAGAGTGTGTGATAGTTGGAAGTAGTAACGTGTGCAGAGCTGAGGAGAAGCTGGTGACGAGTGAGATCGGGACCCTGCGGTTTGAAGACCTGAACGTGATCCTGGGGAACACAGTGTATCCGGGCCGCAGCAGTACTGGAGTGCCAGAATCAGGTTACACTGGGACAGTCACCAATACTCACACTCAGTTATGGGGGCAGGGAGTAGTTACAGAACTGTAAAAGACAGACATTTACTGATAAAATGTCGAAGTGAATTTTCACCGCCATCTTGTATTGTGAAGCGGTTTCCTGCCATCTTTTTGAACTGACTAGCGGTCTCCACACTATCGTCTAATATAGTGAGATCTAATCTGAGAGATCGGCACCAGTGTAAGGCAGTGACTGGCATTGCAGCACATCAGTAAAAGTATATTATATTAGAGTTGGCCAGAAAAAATTATTCAGCCTGACAGTTGGATTGAATATGTATGGGAAGTAAACCATAGTGGAAGTATACACCCGCATTCATAATAGTAACAGCCTTGTGTGATACCATTGTGCCTACACAGAAGAAACACAAAGATTTTCTGTTTGTAAAACTACCAAAGTGGATTCCAATAACCACAACTCTGGAGTTTATATAAATGCATTTATATGCTTCTGTAGAAACCAAACTTTGAAAGGAAAAGTCTCTTTGAAACTTTAGGGGCCAACCCCCTCACCATAGAGTCCGGTGAACTGTTTCTGTTGCATATAATGTATTGTGTTTTCTTGTAAAAATAGAGCTCAACTTTAACAATTATTGAATATAATTTATACCTGTTCTGCATGGTCTGAAAAGTATCTCATGGATCGGAAAGCGTCAACTTTTCAGAAATGTGGATCGGGTCCAGAATGACAAATTATGAAGCTAAAAGCAAATGTTAGATTTGTTCTTCAATCTATGTTTTGTGTTGCTTTGTAGTGCATACACCTCTATGTTTTTTTTCTTGGACTTCTACAACACAATCTTGTAAGAAATCTGCCTTCACTTAGTGTAAGGGACATAACACATACAGTATAATAAATAACCTGTATGTAGCAAACCCATTAATGTACTGTATAATAGAAGTGGCCACTCTTCCTCATTTGTTATAATAATGAATCTTTTATTTCCAAACTCAGTCCATTAAGTTCCATATATTCACAGCAGTCACTTTGGCTTTATCTTTCCCTTTGGGAGAGATTCGTTATAAAGTTTCTGCTCACATCCNACTTACCTCTACGTTCAACCCCCACTCATAAGTCCTGCTGATTGTTGCACATTTTTAAGGTGTGGTTAATGGGATCTTAATAAAACCATAATTATTTTAGTGCCCCGAGTAGAAGAGAAATGCTCGTTTGCTGACTTGAATAATTTAAAAACCAGGCTTTGTGAAATCACTGCCAATATTCCAGGTTGTACATACTACAGTATGTTATAACATTTACTAATTCATCTTGTTATATATAATAATGGATCCCTTAATCTTTCATTTGATGGAATTCATAGAATTGTAATTGTAACTTTAAATTTTTTAAATTGAATCTGAAGTTATATTGCTCCTGCCCAAGCTATTTAAATCATACTGTGAAATGGTTATTGTGTGCATTATAAATATGACTGAGAAGATCATAGGTAAACTTGTAAATAATGAAAATCATATACAAGGCCATAAAAGTGATCACTTGATTTAAATATTATGAAAGACAACAAATAACTGTAGTGACTAGATGAGGGCCCAAATTTACTAAACTGCTGGGGTTGTTGCCCATAGCAACTAATCAGATTCAAGCTCTCCATTTCATTTTACATATTCGAGAATGTGAGCTTGAATCTGAGAATCTTATAGAGTCCTGTGGCTAAATTTACTAAGCAGGGAGATTGCAGGGAGATTAAAAAGTGGGGATGTTTCCCATAGCAACCAATCAGATTCGTGCTCACATTCTCCAGTATGTAAAATGAAACTGAGAGCTTGAATCCAATTGGTTGCTATGGGCAACATCCCCACATTTCAATATCCCTGCTTAGTAAATTTAGGCCATGGTTGCCTACTTTTGCAAATGGATTTCAGGGAGATTGTGAC
>JABWIB010002633.1:3604-30167 GCA_016617825.1 Platyplectrum ornatum | reverse complement strand
ACACTTGTGCTGGAAACATCATCTCTCACCTGTAATACTGATTGCAATTAATTCAATTTGCCTCCCCTGCAATTCAACATGGTTTTGCCCACTCTTTAGATTGGAACAATTTATCTTATAGTGTATGGCCAGCTTTACCTTTTAGCAGCCGTGGCTGTGCACTGGAAAGGTAGGTATGTCTTTATTTATTTATTTTTACAGGTTTTGTTCTAAGTAAACAATCTTGTTTTTCAATCGGGAATTCCTGAATATTTAAGTTTTTCATCGTGGTATCACCATTTTTTTTTAATCGTGGATTTTGGCTAAAATCGTTGTAGTGGATGGCCAGCTTAAGTCTGCCCCTATGTTCTGTCTACACTCTGGTGCTGTGTTCTCTTTTCTTATATTGCTCTCCACCCTGTATTCTTCTCTTCTACATTCTTTGTACACTCTGTCCTGACTGCTCACTCTGATTTGTTTTCTCCTCTTACCTCCCATCCTGTCCTCATATCTACTTTCTCCTATCTACTCCCTTCTTTTCTCCTGCCCCCCTTTCTCCTCTGTCTTCACTTGTGTTCTTCCTCTGCTCTGTCCTGTTTACCCCCTCTGTCTGTGCCCTAAAGACCATAGCTGGAGCAGGGTAATGCCCTGTGCCAAAAAACCCGGGTCATGTGTCAGGGTCAAGACGCAATCCTGGATCCAGGATTTTTCACCCCATGTAACTCCCCAGAAAAACCTACTTGGTGCATTCACACTTCAGGCAACCTAGGATTAAACAGAGGGGGGGGGAGGGTAGATGTTTTAAAAAAAATAATTATTTTATCATTTTATAATTTATTCTGAACACAGTAATTTGTCATTTAGTTTAGTTCAGTTTGTCATTGCATATCACACACCAGAACATATAGAATCCTAATTAAAATGGCTCCATTTGTGGTGGCATATATAGCAGAGCATCTGTTTCTCTATGTTTGCTACTTTCCCTTCATGCCAAAAGCTGCATACTGTATGCTTCGGCTTTCTCCAACATAAAGCAGTTAAGAAGCAGATCCAGNTTTGTGGACATTCCTTTATTCTACCAGCTGATAAAGAGTTCTCAGGGGCATGGCCCTAATATGGTTATATTGATACTACAGCTGTATTAAAGCAATGCTGCCTATTCTTATGTTTTAGTGAATGGTGTCTTTCATAACCCTCCGCCATAGACACAAACATACATTAAGCTTCTCACGTTCTGTGATCTCCTTAAATGAAAACTATTTTGTTACATTTACCATGTCCAGAAACATTATCTGAATAATGATTGTTAGAAAAAAACGGTATAAGACAGCTAGTTTTTGTACCACCATTGTATGAACTAAAAACTGAATGGCAATTGGTAAAGGCAGCATTAAGGCAGAAGGATTGGGACAACCGATCAGTTTCATTATAATTTGTCTAAAGGGGGTAAATGCGATTTCTTAAGCTGGGCATCCACTTGGGAAAATCAGCCAGTCTTCAGAGCTTTACACTAGAATGATATTGTGCTAGTAAAGGTGCCCAGCGGTGCAGCCGTGGCAGGTAGAAAAGAGAGAAGACAGGCACCGGAGAGGTGCCCAACCGCTCCATCCCAGTCGGGAAGAGGAAGTGTCGGGGTTGGGAACGAGCAGCTGGGCACCCCTCCGGTGCAGTGACAGGTGAGTATAAATGTTTTTTTTTTAACTTAACCAGGGCATGATATCATTATCAATCCAGAATTCGCTTATAGCCGTTGTTTTTTATATTGTAATCATAGATTTGGGCTAAAAATGGTTTTGCCAGCTTAATACCTTCAGTAATATGAAGCAAATAAATACAACAAATACATCATTAATCAAATTAAAAAAAAGTCATCTGAAACCATAAAGATCCAAAAGCCTCACACACATACTCTAGACATGCAGGATTTAAATCTAAGAACAACAAAGGAATTTGGAAAGCAATTAATTTAATGTAAAGAAATAACTATTATCTGAGCAGAGCACTATATAAAAAATAATAATACTAATTAAAAACATTACATGATTCAAACAGAAACAACTAAATGTTAAACTACACAACTGCTAAGCTGTTTTGGTATTTTTTCCTCCTGCCCCTTTAACAGCCATGTCTGAAAAGTGTTTGACTTAGTAGACGTATTGGTTTGCAGTAGAGATATCTCTGACATATTAGATTAGCTACTTGCAGTGAATCATTGTAGGTCTGGTCCTCCTTACACATTCCACAGTGTGCCACATAAGCAGGATAGCAGGTGGGGAAAGATCCTAATTATAAGTACAGCTGAATCCTCTCCTCAGGGTTTGGAAGCCCGTTTCATGATGCCATTAACAATGAACGCCATTTTATGAAGTCAACTCAAATCAGATCCAGTTAGGTTGCAGACGGCTGCTTAGCAAGCAAATGATTATGACACACCATATGTTAATTGTACTTCACAGCCACCTAACCATTGTACTCTACAAATGAATGAACAAAAAAGCTATAATTATGTTACATACATTTTTTTTTTTACAGGACAAATGTAAATATAAATTCAAACCAAGTTATCTTCATTTTAAGCTATAATTAAAAATTATTTTATTGTTACTGGGGATTACATCAACATTTCATATATTTAAAATATGTATAAAATGTATAGCAAAAAAATATTGCAGTACAGTGTAAGCCAGAAAAATACTCTTGGACAAAAGTATTATAGAAGTGATACCTTTATTAGAAAAATCATTAGAAACACTAGCAAGAGAGAGAGAGTTGATCCTAGATGTGCTGCACAAATGAATGCCGATGAGGTATACAACTCCCCTCTTCTTTCCCGTTCCCCCATCTCTGTCATCCTCAAGTGTCCCCCATCACTCCAATCCCCCATTGTCGCAGGTTGGAGTCAGTTAGGAGCCCCTGTTGAGGGTGGGGAATTGCAGCGCAAGGTTTGAGATTACCACGGATCACGACTAATCAGGCGTCCCTGCTCCTGATTGGCCGTGGTAGTGGTGGGGACGATTACCACTGGTCGCTGCCAAGTGGGGGGAGGGACAATTACCGGTGGCCACTGGTCGTAAGCGCCCCCCTCTGCCTTAATCCGGTTCTACATGCACAGAGGCTGTAGTTTGTACTGCAGCAGTATATACCACTTTGCATGTTTCAATGGGAATTTTTTCGCTTCATCTAAAAAATAAAGAGCTATTTAGACATTAAAAAAGGAACTGTAGAGTATCTCCGAAACGTGTAACCATTAATACGTTTCATTCTTCATTAGAAGACTACCAGCTTCTAATTATTTGCACTATCCTTTGACATGGTTAAAGATTTTGATTGAGGCTCAGGGACTCCTAGACCTGATACTGCGGCAAGCAGAAGCGATAAAACGGCCACTTTATAATAATAATAATAATAATATTGCAGTACACCATGCTCCACTTGTGCTTAGCTTTGCTTCCTAATTTCTGCACCTGCTCCGGCATTGCACATGTGCAGAGAAATTCCGCCAGAATAACATATGGATGTGTAACTAGGTTTTCATATGTTTTCATGTCCCCAACAAGTTTTCATACAATATGAAGACATGAACATGTGAAGAATGTTTTAAATGTCATTGACTTTTATAAATGCCTAAAGCACATAGCAAATAAATCATGCATCCTACTAAAATATCATTCCCAGCATTAAGACAAGAAGATTCAGCATACAATCTGGTGTCCCTATCACAATATAACAATTCTTTTGATAAATAACATAGCATTTGCATTGTTAAACATAAACATATTTGTCAAAATCACTACTAATTAGGTCTTACACTATTTATGGTATACAGATATTTACTACATATATTTGTAATTCACTCATATATATCATGACCCGATCACACATAGAAGAAAGTTAGGTAAACAATTATTTTTAAATAGAATTTTAAGTATGTCTTCTGCATTTGTGCATTAGCTCTCAGCGTGTCTTTTAATATTAATGGTTTAAGAATATTGATGTCACATTGTACAGAGTAATCATTATATCATGTGCTATGTGACTGTGGTTGCCATGGAAATCTACAGCAAAATCTCACTAGAAAGTAATAACACAATTATAGCATGGGAGATATTCTCATGCTCAAGGTGGAATTGTAAGTTGGAAGAATCATTCTTTTTCTTTTAGAAGAACAAATGTCTGCCCACAAAAATGGGACCTGGTCCACCTCCAAGGATTCAATGCCTTAACAAAACACTTAGTACCACTAACAAACATAAGTGGACAAGTATATCTTACCAGCATTTTTCTGACTACAGAGTATATAATAATGGTGCCTATACTGTCTAAGTAGTAAACAATGATCATAAACCTCATGAACCTAGGAGTAAGAAATTCCACCCACCCTTTTCTTTGAGATGCCTTTGAGCTAATCCCTGTCATCTGTTATCTGTTTCTTACAACAGGACGTCAACATATTATGCAGCTCATCAAAACTCCATAGAAAGACAAAGCCTTGAAAAATGAACCTGTATGCCAGGCAGGAAAGGGTTACACCTGCATGCACCACCATCAGCCACACATTCCAAACTTCAAGATGTTTCGAGCATAATGGAATATGGTGTAGGCAGAATTACACTCCAGCACATAGAAAAATAAACAGTGGATTTCTCCTTCACTATGTATATTTTCTGTATCTGTGCCTGATGGATCTATATATGCAGCTACTGTACCTTGAAAATGATGCATATTGGACTCTTAGCTTTATGTTAATAAGTATCTTCTTTATGATTTCAGCAGAAAATGTTCAATGGACAGATATCAGTTTATCTTGAGGCAGGACATAAAAACATAGTGAAAGCAGATAAGAGTCCCATGGCATGTCCAGGCAGCTCAGTTGTTTATATGAAACTATATTGACCCTATTAGATCCTCAATTTAGTTTAAGATTTAGACATTTAGAAAACGCTTCTATCTATCCCAGGCTAGTTTAAACTGTAAAGCTCACACAGTAAAGACACACATGGTAAGATAAATTGTTCCAATATAATGATTTTTTCAAGAGTAGGTAAAACCATGTTGAATTGCAGGGGAGGTAAAATGAATGTCAGTGTTTGCATGCAGGGAGAATACTTTATTGTTGCATGTTGCACACAGATACTGACCAGTGTTACTGTTACACTGTTATTACACTTGTGCTGGAAACATAATATCTCACCTGTAATACTGATTGCAATTAATTCAATTTACCACCCCCTGCAATTCAACATGGTTTTGCCCACTCTTGAAAAAATCTTTAGATTGGAACAATTTATCTTATAGTGTACCGTGTGTACCTAGCTTTAGCCTTCTCCACCTAAGATGAGAGACTATTCCACTTCTCAACTACCTTTTCAGTGAAATGAATCTTCTGCACATTACTTTTTAAACCACCACCTCCAGTGTATATGCAATGCATTAAAAGTAACAAACTCCACCAGGTTACAGCCCTTCATACATGTTTAGAAGAGTAAATATATGCAGTGGTGTAAGGATTATGGGTCTGGGTGCAGGGGCTGGAGTAGAATCTAGAGGTCAGGGATCCCAAGGCAGCCACTTATGCCCACTCACTTCTATACAGAGGATTGGATCTATAAGGCTTTTCCAGCAGTGCTGGGTGGGCAATTAGAAATAGTTCTGTTTAGGAGATACAAATGGCCAGATTCTAATTTGCATTGGTGAAGGCACAAATGTGCTTTGTTCTTTCACTATTAAGCGCTTAGCAATCAACTTGTTGGTCTCAGGTGGATCCATATAGCTGTGCACAGCCTACACTCTGCTGATCCAGAGTTTTAGGTGCAAGCGCTGTGCAGACACGATATTGTATTGAAGCATATGGTGGCTACAGCATTCCCCGTCACTATGAGCCGGGCCGGGGATTGACAGAATTTGGAAGTCTGGGCCCCCATGTGACGTCATGATGTCATGGCATCTCTCCATGCGGCTGGGGGGCCTGCCTGAACCACTCATACCCTGTTCACATAAACTACCCTGGTAAATCTGTTTTTAATGGGCAGGGTTGTCAGCTGTGGATCTGAATTTCCCTGGTAATTAACCCTGTTCACAGTGCTGAATTACCCTGGTAATTCACTAACTACCCAGGTAATTCACAATTTACACCGTTCACAATGAACCAGGGTAGTTAGTAGTAATTTTAGTGCCGTTCACAATATGCACACTACTACCCCGTTCACAAAAAAGCCTATTACCCGGGTAATTCAGTGAATTTCCCGGCTTGACTGAACTACCCGGGTAGTGTGCATATTGTGAACGGCGCTAAAATTACTACTAATTACCCTGGTTCATTGTGAACGGTGTAAATTGTGAATTACCAGGGTAATTCAGCATTGTGAAGAGGGTTAATTACCAGGGTAATTCAGATCCACGGCTGACAACCCTACTCGTTAAAAACAGATTTACCAGGGTAGTCTATGTGAACGGGGTATACCTTGGTAGTTCAGTCAACCCGGGAAATTCACTGAATTACCCGGGTAATAGACTTTTTTTATGAACGGTGTATTAGACGCCAATATCAGAGGGAAGCTTTCCATCTGTATTCACTCTGCTGCACACCAGTACATGGCACCAGGCCCGTGGCGAGGGAGGGGGAACAGCCGGACCTGGGACCCGGCTGTACAGATCCCCCCCCCTCCTGATGGCGGCCCTGTTCCTGCTACTGTGATGAGAGACACCCCCTTTCTCATTTAAATAGAGCACAGAGCAGTCAGAGGCGCAAGCAGAATGTGCAGCTCAGGGTACATAGAATGAAGAATCCATGTGCACAGCACTCAACTGGGGAATTCTGGCACTAAGTACAGTACAGGCAGGGGCGGCCCTAGGCAAACATTTATAAGGTGTGCAATGTGCAGAATTATGATGTCAGCGTTACTGTCGCACAGCCAGATCTTTGCCGGGAGCTATATGAATGCTACCCCAGCTTCCCCCCCAGCTGGCAGCTAGGAAGTAGTGATAATTTAGCATACGCACATGATATGAAGGTTGTTTATGAAGGTTTTTTTCTTTATTAACATTGTTTTTTTCATTGTGGCAGCATATTACATGTCACTTTACAATTTCAAACTTTCATTATAAAAAAGGCTGGGTAGTAAGAAAGACACTGTGTAGGTAAGAGGGCTCTGCACACAAGCTTACAATCAGTTTTATATAGTGTCTTGTTTAATAAACTACATAAAAAATTGTGGAATGTCTGTAAATTATTTTCAAAATGTCGTCCATTAAATAAAGTACTGCTTAACCTGGCAACTCCCTTTACATTACCCCTGACTGATACTTTCCTAAATGTGTCACAGGCATGGGGCAGTGGAAGGGTTAATGCTCACTACTGAAGTGACTAGTAGTGTGTGTAACCATCTTACAAGGGAAGAGCGGGAACAATTCAAAATGACTTCATATAATATTCATTTTATAAAGCAACGAGGTGAAAGACATGAGGTATGTTTAACATAATGTGTATATAACATGAGGTATGGAGGACATGAGGTATGGAGGACATGAGGTATATATAACATGAGGTACATACATATACCTCATGTACATACCTCATGTTATACATACCTCATGTGCTCCATACCTCATGTTATACATACATCATGTATATACCTCATGTTATACATACCTCATGTACATACCTCATGTTATACATACATCATGTATATACCTCATGTTATACATACCTCATGTTATACATACATCATGTTATACATACATCATGTATATACCTTATGTTATACATACCTCATGTTATACATACATCATGTTATACATACCTCATGTTATACATACATCATGTATATACCTCATGTTATACATACCTCATGTTATACATACCTCATGTTATACATACCTCATGTATATACCTTATGTTATACATACATCATGTTATACATACATCATGTTCATGCCTCATGTTGTACATACCTCATGTTATACATACCTCATGTACATACCTCATGTTATACATACATCATGTATATACCTCATGTTATACATACCTCATGTTATACATACATCATGTTATACATACATCATGTATATACCTTATGTTATACATACCTCATGTTATACATACATCATGTTATACATACCTCATGTTACACATATCTTATGTAACATACCTCATGTTATACATACATCATGTATATACCTCATGTTATACATACCTCATGTTATACATACATCATGTTATACATACATCATGTATATACCTTATGTTATACATACCTCATGTTATACATACATCATGTTATACATACCTCATGTTATACATACATCATGTATATACCTCATGTTATACATACCTCATGTTATACATACCTCATGTTATACATACCTCATGTATATACCTTATGTTATACATACATCATGTTATACATACAATATGTACATACCTCCTGTAACATGAGGTATGAAGGACATGAGGTATGTACATAAGATATGTATAACATAAGGTACATATAACATAAGGTATGAAGGACATTAGTTATATATAACATGAAGTATAAATGACACCAGGCATGAACATGATGTATGTATACCATGAGGTATGTACATGATGTATGTATACCATGAGGTATGTACATGATGTATGTGTAACATGAGGTATGTACAACATGAGGCATGAACATGATGTATGTATAACATGAAGGTATGTACATAAGATATGTGTAACATGAGGTATGTATAATTAGGTATAAAGGACATGAAGTATGTACATGTATGTATGACATGAGGTAAGTATAAAACTATTGGCCCAGCATGAACGAGGCTGACATTAGGGGGTTATTACACCCCATGCACTGTGTAAAGCGCCCTCGGTTTGCTGTCTTTCCCGAACACGACAAAGAGCACAGACAGCGGGACTGTGAGTGCAGCGTTTGGCGCCCAGGTGTTCTGCGGCTACTACCCTGGCCTGTGGGCGGAGCTGTTCAGCATGTTATTGGCTAATGGCCGGAGCAGCATGTGACATGATGGGGTGACAATCACCTTGTCACTCCGCGCGTTTTCCACACACTGGAGGCCAATCTCCACTGATGAGCGCAGGTTCCATGTGTCCGGGGCAGGGCTCGCAGGAGGCCGGAGCAGTGTGGACGGAGAAGGGTCATAGTGGCAGATCACAGCCCGGTCCCTGTGGCTCTTAGAAGGTAGCCTTTATGGGTTTTATGTATAAGTATATATACACATATATAACATTATTTTTCAATGTAGAAAGCAAGTGGAAGTTTACACAGAGATAGACCTATAATAGGCCTATTATCTATGCCAGCCCATGTCACATACAGGCTTGTGCACATAGGGGGGTGAGTTTATTAGGTAACAGTCTTGGGGTTTAGCAGCATATTATGAAGCGCTGACTTCTACCATTAGCTGGACAGTTGATCATTAAACTTAAAGTATTCAATTATTTTACACATTTTGTCGTTTAGAGAACTTTTTGCTAAAAAAATTTTATGAATAAATAAAAAGAACAATTTTCCTATGTATGGCATATAACATATATTATGTCATTAGAGAATGAAAGGTTTAAGAAAGAAAATAGGCTTATGTGCAATGTAAAGTGTTCACTATCATCCATGCTTACTGTAGTTTATGTGCAAGATACATTATATTTATATTATATTTATAGTTCATTTTCCCCAACTGAATTAGTAAAACAGAATTAATGGACAATAAACTATAGGTAAGAGAATGGATCCTACACTTCCTATCTACCTGGCAATACATAATGTATTTTTAAAAGGTTTGTGTGTGTATATGTTTGTATGTATGTGTGTGTATATATATATATATATATATATATATATANANACANACANANANATANATATATATATATATATATATATATATATATATATATATATACACACACACACACAAAAATCTGAAATAAATGGCCCTATTGTGTGCTGCAGTTGGCCTACTAAGTGTTTTTGTGCATGGTTGTAATGTATTAGTCCAGCAATTTGCAGATAACTACTATCCTGAGGAACTGAGCATTTCTGAATGCAGTGATCCCTGACTGGGGACTGCGTGATGATAATAACTGTATTGGATTATGGCCACCTGTGTCATGTCAGGAGTCTTTTAATTGCTGCGCCTTGTCCTACACTATTAACTCTGTAATGCAACAAAGGATTTCCAGCAATGTGGTTTAGATTTACCTTCTTCTCTCCAGTGTAAAATGAACCTCGACATGTATTGTAACATCTCAAATCATATCTCAATTGAAGCAGAATTTATTAGGACAGATCATTTTTCATGTGCTTAAATGTTTGGGATGGCTGTTCCTGTATTAAAATAAGACTACATCGATTTATCTTCAGCATACATCTACAGGTATCGGCACATGACTATAAATCAGATGAAATCTTGGGCCACAAGACCCTGAGAGCACGTATGCTGGCTCAATGCGTAATGCCACTAAACAAGCTACAGCAAGTTTGGAGTTTGCAAGGAAGCCTTACAAAGAAGTGTGACTCTGCCCATCCATGTATGTGGTTAGGAAGAGGTTAATGTGGGTGACCTTAGTAGGAATACTGCAGCATGTCCCAGCTGGTGCCTGATTGGAACATCCTGCCGCCTGTGGCAGAGGAATTCCAGTGCACAATGGTCACATTCACAATCCAACCCTGACAAAGAACAGGATTGGGAAACGTTCATAAATAATACCTCAAAACATCAGGATCCAAGATTCCAAGGTGCAGTCCCATTGAGGACACACATCTGAAAAGCGGGAGAGACATTTCACGTTGTCTGTGTCCCTTCTCTGGACATTAGTATTTTACTAAACCAAAGGGAACTGTTCAATATTTGCTTTTATTTTTCTGCACAGCACCTGGCGTTATTTATTGATAATATAGCACAGCTCTTATTGATGGATGTATGTGCATATTTGCTGTCACTTGCAAATTTTGGACTTATGCTGTTACAATGCTAAGAGAAGCACTTAACTCTAATTGGGTCCATAAAGTCCCTATGATATTATTAAAAAGTGGGCCTTATATGTCAGTCCTGCTAGCATTTGTGGCTCCCCAACTACCAGCATGACCCAGCAGCCATAAAGTATTCCATTTTATGCAGATACTTGAGACTAAATTTACTAATCTGGTTTGGAAAAGTGGGGATGTTGCCCATAGCAACCAATCAGATTCCAGCTCACATTATCCATAATTGTAAAATGGAACTGAGAGGTTGAATATAAGTGGTTGCTATGGGCAACATCATACTTTTCCAATTCTGCAGTTCAGTAAATGTATAGGACATAAATTTGTATGTCCTATAATGTGATACATGAATAATGTCCTAAACCTATTTTTATTGGAATTAAACAAGAACGCATTTTATGAATCCAGCCTCCACTTCTGCCTCTTTTATATAAGCATCCCTAGAAATGGCCCTGTGTATTAGAGCACCTTTATGTGTGGTGACCGCCCCAATCATCCTGTGGCTTAGATCATGGCTTTAACCATAAAGTAAGCTTACAAAGCATGTACCGCACTTTGCGCATTATGTATATATTTACACCCAGATATCATTACCACTTACTTTGGATTGGTCCCTATGGATATATAAGCAACTATGAATCAGACCCACAATATTCCCTCTTGCTTATTTGTGTTTATCTATTTGTATTTATAGCAACCTCTGTACAAACTACCATGTTAGGATTATGAGCTATCTAAATAGCAAATGTTCCCAAAAGAGCATTTTCTTGCCCGAGGTGGCATTTTAAACAGGGAGCGCTGGCCTGGCATGCTCAGACGGCATCCTTACACAGGACATGGTAAGTCACTCTCAATGGAATTTTGTAACTTTACTGGGGACATGCTCTGTCATGCTCATTCCTTCTGCATTTAGTAATTATGACTTCTGACATGTTTAGTCGCATGAAGTTCTTTAGTGGCAAGGGCACGCCCTGGTAGCACTATCTACACTGTGGAGGCAGTCATATATCTTGAGGTTGCCAGTCTCCCCTTCTACAATATGTGTATATGCAGAGGGTGAGACTTTGCAGTCAGAAGGGCAGGCTTTGTTTATAGAGATCTCTTGACTGTCTGGGAATACTAAATGGCAAGAGATGTGCCAGAACAATAATGTGAGTCTGCAAGGAATTATGTGGGAGACACCATTTACAAAACATGGTGAGCATGTGGAAAATAACATTACAGATAGTAAATAATAAATTGCAGGAGGGAAATCAAGAAACCTCCCATACATTTAACAATAAATAGATACTGATGAGTGGTGTTTATGATGCATACAGAGCTATTGGCTTTAAACTTTACTTAGAATTACATTGAATTCAATTGTGTGTGTGTGTGTGTATGTAGATATATATCTTTGGATTAATGACTGCATTTTTCAGCCATATTCTTTGTATCTGGAATCTTTGGAATCTTATAATGTAAGTTTGGGAATATGATGCTTTAGACCTATATAATAATAGGTTTAGAAATATGACAACCTCTTGTCCCATAGATATCACTTCAATATTGTACAAAATATCAATACAAAATCTGTGAGTCTCCCAGACATTCCGGGAGAGTCTGCAATCCTGATTCTTTACCCATTGCAATGCCACATTTTCAGCCCACTGATGCACGTCTTACGGCACAATCTCAGTGTATGAATTGTACATGATGTTTTCTTTCATGATTTCAGCGTTATTGGATTATTACATAATATTCTCCACTTGATTTTGTGGATGTTAAGTACAATAAAAATCATATTCAAACATTATCAAATTGTGCATATCAAAAAGTTAAATTATTATCCCACCTGGTTTTCTATGAAAGGCAGTTATTCATATACCATTCTGTCCATCTGCATGCCTTGTAGTAAATGAACATGATTTTTTTATTTGTACATAGAACTTTTACACAGCAACAAATTCTTGCAGGATAGTTTTACTTTAACTGTCTGTGCAGATCTCTAATTGTAATCCTCGCATTCCAGATCAGTCTGGAATTTAGAAATTGCCAGTGTTGGAACATTTTTCTTATCATTTCTAGCAAGGTATTTATGTAAGGGTGCATACTTGCTGAACAGTGTGATTATATAAATGACCAGTAAATGGGTTAGAAAGAGCCAAATAACTTCTTCAGTGCCAGAGATTCATTGCAGACCCGTACAGATGGGGCTATATTAACAAATACCAGATACAGGCTCCATGAGGGAGGGCTGTTTAGATGGCATTTACGTAAGAAGCAATGTGATGGCCCCTCAAATAAAATCATAACCTTTGAATGGCCTTTTATTAATTTTGCCTAATTCTCAAAGAAGCACAATTTATGCAACAGTTAAAGGTGGAATAGGTCTTTCCAAACTTAGCAATTTCAGAGTTTGGCTTAAGTCTAGATTCAGCCCATTGTTCTTAAATGACATGGGTGGTAGGTGTATAATACATTTTACAGTTATGGGGGGGGGGTAATGAATGGGATATCATAGTTTTACATCGATACCAGTAGATTCAATAGCATTATGGCAATACAATCCTATACCACTCCATTTGACTGACATCTAAATGATGGCAGATAATAATACAAAACTTCATGCAAATGTATTCTGAAATATTCAGACCCATCTACGAGTTGTAGCTCTCTACAACTCGTAGATGGTTGTTTATAAATACATGAATGAATATCATATGACGGCGAAACCATGTTCATCTGCAGCAGAGTCTAATCTAAATAAGACTAGAGTTGATAGTGTCATATCTGATGTGTAAAATTAAAGATTTTCATTCAAAAATAGTGTTTTGCAGGTTTTTACCTTTTTTTTGCTTCTAAAGTTATCATATACTGGAATTGACTGATTGGGAGAATGAGACAGAGACCCATATCTATTATAAGCTGCTGGGACAATGGTTCCCTGCAACCAGCCTTAGTAAATGGCTGAAACCTCAGGCGATAAGCATAGCATGTTTCTGTGTGCTGTATTTGGCACATGCATATGATTGTGCATAGCAGTTTCTCTTCATGTAAATTCGTGTTTCCCCTGATTTCAATGTGTTAAGATTGGATTTCTGCCACTTCTGTGTTCACTGCAATTCACTTTATCCAGTTTCAAATAAATGACACATCTTCCAACATAGGAGCCAGGTTCTGCTACTTGATAATACAATGTGCAGTATAGTTGCATTAACAGACGGCATACTGATTCTAACTTCCCGAATCACAGCCATTTCCATTTGCTTGATATTCGAATTTTGATGTAGGATATAGCTTTAGCAGCAACATACGTGTAAGAGGAGTGGTTGGCACTTGCATGGATGTCTGGAAATGTGCCTTTGTGGTTGCTGATCTGCATCCACATTGAAAAAAGTTCATAGTTCTGGTATATGATAGTGTGCTTTCTCATGGAGTAAAGTTTACTATTTTGACATAGCTTTCAACAATATTTCACTAAATGCACAGATATAGTTATAAGACACAATGAAATTGAATGATCACATGGCTTCTATTTGGCCCTATTAGATGTTGAGGCAACTGTAGATTGTATCTGGTCTTAGTATACCCACAGGACAAGTAGTAACCAGTTCTTCAGCTTCTTGCATTACACATTTTCTTATTTTATAACCAAAAAAGTTTTAAAGAAAAATGTATGATCCATTTGTAAATTGTACATACATATATGTTGCTGTAAGTTTTCGCTTTTGTTTCCTCGTCCCTGTTTCAGCAAGCATGAGCTGCTTCCACAATCGTCATTTTCATCTGTCACTTTGAAATGGCCTCTAGCGCATTATTAATTTTCAGTCTTTTTGACAGGGACAGTGCTCACAGGCAAGTGTCTTCCATTTTAACCCTTTTGCTGCAATGAGATCCCTAATCATGTGTAATTTAGCCTTCGTAACAAATTAATCCACTTTTTGGAATACACTAGTCGTACATGTGAATTTCTAACAACACTTTAATGATCCTGACAGTGTACGTATGTATGTGTATGTTCCTGCAAAGTTTAAACAATGGATGGCATCCAAAAGTTTGTTTATTTATTTAGTTTCGTGTGCAGTCTTGAATACCTATAACCACTGCTCTTACTATCAAATCTTCCTCTATTTTCAGAATTATCTTTCACTAATCTTGACTGCAGTGAATTCCCCCCCCCCTCCTTTCCACCCCTCACGGTGTCAAGTAGCAGAGTGTTTCTCCTTGTTCCATTTGTGGGGTTAAAGTATCCGACCTTATGAAGACATCTGGCAGAAGCTGTGGGTGTTGGCTGTGGCAGATCCTAGGTCCGTACCAGTCTCTACAAGGGAGCTGTCACGCCTGCTGATTTATCATTCCATAATGTCACGGGATATGGGATGTTGAAACTGTGGCTAGAATGTGAAATACCAAAAACATGAAGTTTATGATTTAGTGTCTGGGGAGGATCACTGCTGGCCCTCTGCTCATGACTTGTGGATGAAAAACTTGCATCTTCTACAATGAGCATCTATAATGTATGTCTGTCTCTGTGGCTTCCTTGAAATATAGATATCTTTTGGGTTTCTTAGAAGATATTATTGATATACATGTTATTGGTAAAACATATTACTCGTGTTTTTTGTTTGTAGAGATTCTATTGTAATTCTGTCAAGCCTTGTAAAAGCTAGAATGGTAAAATCTCTGGGATGATAATAACACTTTCTACAGCAGATAATAAAATAACATCAATGTAACATACATTATCAATAAAAAAAAAGCTTTGACTAATTTATGTAAATCCACTTAAAAAAACTCATACAAAATCTATACCATATGGTACACTGTTCAATCTATAATACAATTTATCTGTCCTCTTGTCATCTAGGTTGTGCTGGAGGAACTATGGAGCTGGTGAGATTCCTTCCTTTAATTACTAGATTTACAATCTGTCATGTTCTCAATTCAGCCACTTTGTGTTATTGAACTAGATCCAGACTTGCGTATTATTGAACTTACGAATGTTACAAGTGCATAAAACCAAGGGAGGTATAATCAATGTTAGACCCCGTTTACACTGGGGAGTACTACCCAGGCAGTTCAGTCAACTGCCCGGGACAAAAGCAGGGTTGAGCTGCCCGGGTAAAGTTACTAAGCTCTCGTTAGTACTCAATATTGTATTCCCCTGTAATAAAAAATAAAAAGTTTTAAAAAAGTCCTTTTTTTGTATTTCTTTTAATTCATTTTTTATGATTTTTTTATGCTTTTTTAAAACATTTTTTATTTTATTCATAGGTTTTATTTTTTGTGAGACATCACTTTTTACAGCCAATGACGGTTGTATGATGAGGATGAATCTAACTACCCTGGTTCAGTGTGAACATTGTTGACCAGGGTAGTTTGTAATTTACCAGGGAAGTTCAGCAGTGTGAACGGGGTTAGGGACCAGGGTAATTCAGATCCACAGCTAACTACCCTGGTAGTAGAAGACTGAATTACCAGGGTAGTCAGTGTGAAAGGGATATATGTGTTTGCTATCAGGGAGAATACATTATTTTTGCATTTTGCACATCGATACTGACCAATGTTACTGTTACACTGTTATTAGACTTTGGCTAGGAAACATCATTACTCAACTAATACTATGTGCAACTAATTAGATTTACCTCCCCTGCAATTCAACATGGTTTTGCCCGCTTGTAACTACACTCGTAAGTTCAATAGTATGTCAGCCTGGATCCAGTTCATTATATGTAAATCCTTGCATTGATTTATAAATACAGCACAAATGAATTCACCTGAAGGATCATTATAATTATATAATCATTCATGTATAATAATATGGATAACCTCTTACACAATAGCAGAGAAATTTGTATCTTGAGGCACGTTTCTGTTTTTTTTCTTTCTTTAGGACTTTACCCCTTTCCTATTATCATGTAGTGTTTACCATACACCTACATGTAATGGTATGCTGCCACTGCAGAATTGTATTATTGTCCATATTTTTGTTCTGTTCCATTACAAAGTTCAGTGGGTATAATTACTGTAACACATTTTAGCATAACCAGATACTGTAATCAATTTAGGCAAAGCAGTCCAGTTACATAATTACATAGAAGATAGAATCAATTTCCAAAATGCAGAATGTTTAATATCTTGAAGATCAGAAGAAACAAAGTCTAAACTTGACAATCTGCTTTAAAGTTTTCCAGGATTCAATTTGAAATTGCTCTCTAAACCAGAGCTAATTGGATGTGGAGCACTGAATTTTGTTGTCTGGAAATTTTAGCATTAGTCAGAGGTCAGCATTCTTCTTTGTCGAGGTCAATGGTACAAGATCAGTCTGTAGTATGTAACCTATTGCTGATGCTTTCCACTACTTTTTAATTACGAGAAGATTTTTAGTCTAGATCTGAACTTGAGGGTAAAATGCTGTTGTATTCATTTCATGACTGTTCTATGTGTATAATGCTGCTGACGAGTGACAAGGCCACATCATAAAGTACCTTTTTGGACTGCAGTCAATTGTGGTGTAGTCACAATCCACATGAGTTCTGGATTACAGCAACTTGGTAATGTCCTGAAATAACCATTATTCACATGCATTACAAGCCCTTGTCTGGTTGGGAAAGTGGCTAGTAATTATACAAGTATGTTTTCTCCTATAAGGCTGACTTATTAAATAGACTGCGTACAGTGGTAAACAATGACTTTGTCACAAGGCTCCTCATGTGTTATATATGTATTCTCCCTGCAGACTTTACAAATGGTATTCTATTTTTTCTGTACTCCAAAGTTCTGAAGCTATGCTTTCTTTAAAAGCTGGTGACCTGCGGATGTGTGGCACGAGTCTAGCATGGCAAGGGTTGGGCCAAAGATTCTGGGGCCCTGCACTCAGGTTGGTCCACAGATTTTGGCAGCTTGTCCCCGGATTGGTACTTAGCATTTCATCGCACTGCGGTATGGAGGGTTACGTTCTGCCATGTGGCACTTACAGTCCAGACTCTTTTTGCACCCTTGGTGTTGCATGGCAAAATGCGGAACCGCAAAAATGAAGCAGTCCTTTGAGTTTTACTTCAAGTCGGTGACAAAGACATGGCCCCTCATGTCTGTCTACCTTTTATCACTGATTTAAAGGGAATGGAAAGGACACCGCTAATTTGTGTGTCAAACATTCAGGGAATCTGCTCCAAATGAAAGCACATTGTGACAGTCCTGGATTTATGGTGTCCCACAGTGAAGTAATGCATGTGCCAGAGCTTCCAGAACATTGAGATTTGGAACCTGTAGAGCATAAGAATCAAGCAAATATTGACCCAAGATTTGAGTCTTCCTGTAGGTCTTCTGAACCTCACTTAGTTATCCAAGGAGATCTCTATGACCATGTCTGAGGTCTAAACGGCAAGGAACTTTTGGACTTCAGATTGAGAGACTGGAATCTTCTTTACAATGACACTGAAGTACAGTATGTGCTTCTAGACAGAGGCATAGTGATTTCATAGGTTTCTTTGCCCTTGAAGATGGCATTTTCTTTTGCCACAATGTTAAGTCTGTCATGGTGGCAACAAGTACAAAACAGAGTACATAAATTTCTGCTCCTATGAAGGAAACGCATGGAAACTCCTGCTGAATATACATTATGAAGAGCACTGATGGCAAGTAGTGTTTTCTGTGTGAATCGGTTTGCAGCCATGCACCTATATAAACTCTTCGCACAAGCAATAAAGCAAAATTTTATTAATTTGTAATTTATATTTTTACTATGACTTCTACCTGAAGCCTCACTTTCTGCAACTTAAAAATTGTAGACCAGGTCCTGTTTCCCATCCAATGCCCTTCTTCTGCACACAGAATTCCCTGGCAGCTCGCTCCAGTTGTCAGTGGCTGAATCCCTAGCAAGCGGAACATTGTCCCATGCCATAAAAGTTCTGCTCACTGGTCTTCTCTTGCCAACCTAAATTACGCTAGGCGGGCAGGGGGAGATTGGGGAGAATTCATGTGGATCAGCTGTTGCACGGACGCATGGACCTCTGATCCACACTTAAGGCAGGGTATAGCAGGGTAAACACTTCTGTCACTTGCAGTCGCTGCGTGAGAGAGGGAGAGACAGGGGGATTCACTGTATTTCTGCATTCAGATGTAGCGGTGATCCTATTACAAGTTTCATATCAAGAGTATTGGGTAAAAGCAACTTGAAATGTATAACTCCAAATGAAATGCAGTATAATAACTGCAACATTTAAATTCAGTGTAAAATGCTAATAAAGCAGTAAGCAAATAAATAGGAATAACAACAGGTAGAACATTGCTGGTGCGATTTGCATAAGTCCCAAACCAGTATATAAAAACTCGATGAATTTTTTGATATTTTCATTTTTTTTGGATCATTTCACAAAACATAATATATTTGAAGTAGATGTGATCATTCAGTTGAAGTTTCTTATGTTCAGTTTAACGTGTATTATTTGTTTGATATCTTTATATTTGTAGCACAGAATCTGGTAATGTACGTACATACATTCAAAATGCAACATATCTCTCTGAAGAACAAGATGATCAAAAACACTTCTGCTCTCATGATGAATGAAGAAGTGTTTAAGGTATTCACACCAGATCCCTGTGTGCCTGACATTCAGCCACCAGCATGCAGAATCAAGAGCAGGCTGCTGTTAACACACTGTCCATCACAACTGTTTACTCTTGTAATGACAGCTTAACACATCTGGATTACATACTGCTTTTTGATCTGGACTAGCAGATGCTGTCCACCAGTATCGATGACAAAACCATGTTCAGGGTGAGGAGTTCAAATTGTGATATCTGAAGTTTTGCTGTGCCATGGATAGGGTGTTAGTGTCCTGCACTCTAATTCTCTTGTGTATTTCTGATATTGTTACGGGGGAACCTTATTGTTCAATGCTGTCTTGGGATATCTCTGCCTTCCCTTTCTAAAATAAACCTTGTGCATAAAGTGCTCTATAGGATTGTAAGACTAACTATGTGTTACTGCCAGAAAGCAGTTTTACACATCATTACAGCAAGTCTCCCTGTCTTCATATTGATGTTAATACAAATAAATATAGATTTATTTTACTGTTCTCTCTCTTTATTTTGCATTTCTACGTTATGATTGTTAATTCTGTTATGCTGAGATTTATAGATTTTTTTTTTTCTTTGAATTTTCTGTCACATAATGTTTATTTGATGATTGGATATGCTGATTGATGTAAATTTGGCTTGAGTGGCCTCTTGGCATAGGTGGAACAGGTGTGTATGTGTCCCATACTGTAGCTTAGGCAAGCCTTATCATAGTACAATGAGATCATTGTTTAATGCCAGCATTCCTACAAAGACTTTAAGCGGGGAGCATGACATCTGGGAAATGGATCCCAGGTGAGAGATTGGAACCATGTTGTTCAAAGACCAGTCTTTGCATCTGCTTGTTCTATTTATTTAGTGTGCATTGGCTCTTTTCAGGTCTTTCTCAACAATGTGATGAAATGTATTGTCACTCAATATTTCTTTAACACATTTTTCTTGTTTTTTTATTTTTTTTAATCTTTTAACATCTACAATAACTACAATAGGAACTTCAATATTCCTAGAACCTTTACTACATTATAGAAGGACTTTATTCTGATACAAGGAATAAGGCACTCTACAGTCTTCCTTGCATTATATTAATTTTAAAAAATATATTGTTTCCTGCTAGTGGCAAGTCATATTTCCGTAGCCATAAATTGACAATTTAAATAAGGTCAGTCTTCAAATTTTGTTTATAGTAGATTTCCTTTTTAATGTGACCTGTTTAATTTTAGACCAATTATCTGAATGATCAGAAACCTCTCTGATTGGTGATTGCATGTATATTGAAAATCACAGAAAACTGAACAATATGTTTATAGAAATTTGATCATTACATCTGTATAAAATAAATAGTATTTGTTACGATCAATGCGCAGAAACTTCCTTATACTAGCAGTGTTTATGGTGGAATTACAAGTTACTAATACTACTTAGCCCTGATTTTCATTTAATAAGGTTTGTGATTTCTGCATCCTGCAGATATTGTCAGTGCGTTCATACTGCAATACCAAGAGACTTGTGAGCATCAAGCATCAAGCATCAAGACATGAACAAATCTGTTTGACACCCTTCCACATAGAGGTGTGTGTGGGACATAAGGGCTCTGGACTGCATTATTAAGCTATGATCGAACTGAGAAGCATAGAAATGACATACCTTCAAAAAATTCTTATTTAAATTACGCTATATTGTGTCCTTAATAGGTTTATATTAGTTGGGAAAATTTGAAAAGATAAGATTTAAATAAAAAAAAATGGCATTTATACGTGGTGACACATTGAAAGCCAAGTGTGTTCTTCGTTTGTTTTTTTTGTATGTCATTTTGTGGCTTTTTACATAAACAAGTTCCTTGCAGAAACTGACCTGTTGAATTGATTTTAATGTTTATTCTCTCCAATAAATCAGGGTTGCCAACGCTTCCGGAAAAATTTCCCAAAATTCTGGAAGAGTCCCGCTTCATGACATCACGCTCATTGCCCCTTCATAGCAAATACATGTGTTTTGTCAGTCAGGGGGCAGGGCTTCAGATGTGATTTGCATGAATCACACCATCTGCCCAACCCCCATGCTTCCAGCTCTTGGTTTTTCCCTTTTAATAAATTTATTTCTTTGTATGGAAACAGAGATCCTAAATTGTTTACAGGGTTACAGTACATATATGCTTTATTTGTGTTATATTTATACATATATATATATATATATATATATAATATAATATAATTTATATACGTAAATGACCACTCTTACAGTTGAAAGTTAGATTGGATTGATTGGAACTAATATGTTTTCATGTAGGTATTTAATATAGCGTCATATAGCACAAAAATTTACAAAACAGAAGTTTTGAATTTAAAAAAAAAAAATCATCCCCCAGAAGAAACCTGCAGGAAAACACAGCNAAGTCATGGTACTGGCACGATCAGCCCTCAGTGGGGAGTGAGGGAATAAATACCTTATGTAACCCAGCAATTATACCAAGTACACNGTGGTACTCAAATAAACTTCTTTTTTTTTTCTTTCTACCCATCTTTGGTATCTTAGGTATGTTTGGAGCCCTGCCTTATGTTAAGTGGACAAAAGACATTTACAGATGATAAAAGTCCTGATGTGTTTATTAACCACTTCAACAGAAGATTACTTACAAATGCACCACATACTGAAAAAAGTATGTTTATAAGTTGGATTTTTTCTGCCTATGTTGTACTCCTAATTAATTTAGCTACTAAATAATATTACATAGACTACAAAATAATGATTACTACAGATATAGATAAATGATACTACATGGACTACACATGAACAGTTACTAACATATGAATGATTAATACTACACAGGATGCATATACGAATGCCTCTGGCGTAATTTTGCTACCTTCTAGGACTGAATCCAAGCTATTGAAGTCTGAGTGCACATTACTAGTTTCTTTCGTAGTACAATGGCCAAAACAGACTACCTTACATATTAAAACTAAATCTCTTCCACTTATTAACACAACCCGCTCCCCTATTAAAACAGTTAATGGTGTGGATGGACAATATACCATCTGGCTGCGCAAAAAGAAGAATGACTGAAGTCTGGATCCAGGTTATAATTAGAAAATATATTTGAACAGCCATTCTCTTGCATGTTTTTGGTTTTAGAATAATTATGATNATGTTGCATTGTACTTTAAAATACTAATTGAACACCATGGTAAAAGTGGCAAATTGCCAGACACCAATGGGGTAATGTACCAATTGTTGAGCTGGAGAGTGATTTAATCCAGTGATTTGCCGTGAATTTGGGAAGATTTTGTCAATTTTAATAAGGATCGTGTTTGAACGGTCATTTTTATTTCAATCTCCCCATTGTTATGTGTGCAAATTAAGGTAATTTGTTCAATGCTCACTACAGGTGAAATTGACGCCAATTAAAAACCCACAGACCCTTCCCTTTGCAGCCATAGCAAGGCAAATATTTTTATTATACTAATATTACTGTGGATATAGTTAAATAGATTTCTGAGTGTAATCCATGTTTTTATACTATTATATTTTCATTTAAAATTTTGTTCTCTTGTTTAATTTTTTTATATTTTGTAAGAGAAACACATTTTTAAACTTTACAATATTTGTGCATGGGTGTATTTGTAATTTATTGTATTTTTTGTTATTCTGGACTTGTAGCTCTAACTTTTATAAGGGCTTTTCCATAAGGAGATGGTGGCCAGTTTGGGTCAATTCGCTTGGAAACGCATTTTGAAATGGCATTTTGTGCTCATTGCGTCATCGCGTTTGCATCAATTTGGAAACTCGCCGCTTAATACATTCTTAAATGGCCAAATCTACAGCAGACATGATAAAAATTTTCACAGCGTATTTGAAACAATGAGATGGCATTAAGAACTTCTCATTTAGCGTGTCTAGACCTCTGCGCTTAGTAAATGCCAAAAAGGCTACCTCACTGTGAATTTTGCCATGCCGCAGTGACATGGCCATCTCAACACTTGCTTATTTTCTCCACAAGGGGCTCATCCATTGTTAGGAGTACTGAATCAAATCAGCATCTGGACAAAGCAGACTGAGAAGTGAGGGCTTCAAACTAATTGTAAAAAAAAAAAAAAAATGCATACATTAAAAATTACGGTCAGAATTTGATTATTGTTGGCAAATACTGGACAGCTTTTTATTTATCCATTAGAGTTTAGCTACAAAATATCACACTCCTTTTTTTTCCTTTTTTGTGCTTTTACTTCCAACTGGAATTGTTTTAGCAAGAGAAGTCACAGAAGCTATAATTATTTTATAATTATAAAAAATATGTAATAGTATACATATAAGATTTCCAGATTCTTAAAAATGAAGACATTTTAGAGATACTAAAGAAGAAACCTCTACTTATCCAATTCAGTTTTGTTCAGAGCCTGACTATTGGATGACACATGTAGTGATTAAAAGAAGCATCTTTGTGCCAGTTCTGTTGCTCTAAGCTTGCAAAGTGACAGTACTGTGTTTTTATCCGTGAAGTTTGAATGTCTGGATTAGGTCACTTAGCTCCTTTATAGCTCTAACCAGCCACAACTTGTACTGCAGTGACACACATCTGCTGACTCGATGGATCAGCGCTTTAAGCTTGAGGCTGACTGGTGGGCCATGCTTGAAAGCGTTTTGGCATGTGCTGGTGCCTGCATTTTTCACCCTTGACTTAAAGCATATGCTTCATACAATTGAGACAGTGTTAGCGTGTGGGTCCCAGGCAGCTTCCTACACATCTGGCAGAGCCTGGCCCTCCTTCCAGGTGAATCATCTCTCCTGGGAGGGTGGCTTCCAGCACTGTGGCATCTGCAGAGTGGCAGGAAGTGTCTGAATTCATCTGAAAGTGATTTCTATCTACACATGCTTTTCCAATTTCATCAGGCCCCGTTCTGCTCCATTCCAAGTGACATGATCAAATACGGCAATCAAAAGAGACTGATTTATAAAGACTTTCCCTTTTGACCTCACAAACTTGAAAAAGAATCACAAACTATTAAAGAGTAAAAGTTTTTAGTTTCTTATGAAAACTAAATACATAAAAAAAATAAACAGACCTTTTTACAGATTGTTTTAAAACATACATTACTGGCTTATATGATTTCCCATGACGTATATGTTCCCCCGTCATGTGTCATAGATGGAATGTTCCTACCTATACCAGATATTTGTCAAAGAAACAGTAATAGCTGTCTAATATTAAGAGACCTGCATAATAGGAAACCTCTGTTATAACTGGAAATATAACTACATCCATAATTACATTGCATTTATATGATGTTTTAAGCTATAGAGATGGTAAGATTTTGTCAGAGAAGCACAGTATTTTATATGTCTAGGAATTGCTATTTGCACAAATGCCTACAGAGCAACCTTGGTTTGTTTATAAAAAGAAAACTTTCTGTTTTCTTCTCCAACTGGTAGTGCATTCAGACACAGAGCAAATGTACATACATTGGCCCCCTTACGGTGGGTGCAGCATTGCCAGGCATCTCCAAAATTAGCTATGGGGCCTTGCAGTGCTTGAACATTGACTGTTAGCAGTACCTTATGAGGTATGCAACTTGAATATCGTCAATAGCTGAAGATTAAATAATATCATTTACCTGATTTACAATGTCTAATTCTGGTCCAGTGAGATGGAGTTTGAGAAAGTAGTCTGCACAGCCAGCAGGCGTGTGTATTCATATTTGTTTATATAGCTTTATTNAGATTCTTACATGTATATATGTTCTTGGGTTCATTAAGAGTTTGGTACAACAACTACAAAAAAAAAGGCAAAAACATTTATTGAGAAACTATGCTGTTCTGCAGGAGTGGTGCAGTTTTATTTCGAATTGCCAGCATATTATAATTTTACCTCTCCTACATTTTAAAATACTTTTATTTTTTCCTCTTAACCTTTGTCATGTATTTACTTTGTGTTTCTTATTGATTCATATCACATATATTTGTCCTATTGATTTCTGTGTTGTAATTGATTGTTTATAGGAATAACAAACAGCTGGATTCCTTGTTTTTTTCTGGCCAACAAGGATACAATCTGATAATCAAAGCTGACAGACTCAGTGTGCAGTATGAATGAACACTACCGTTTTAAATNCCACTCAAGCATACTGTAGAAATATTGCTGCTTGTAAAGTTTTTGCCCATTTGTTTAGGTCTTCATTGTAGTAAAAGATGAGTATACCAATTATCACATTGATGTGTAGGGTGTATATGCTATATATTATTATGCTTATAAACCTTGAATCTAGTCTGTGTGTGATGGACCCTTTCGGACTGTCTCCAAATGATGGTTATCTTATGTTCATGGCATGGACTTTCCCACGAAAAATGCCTGCTCATTTTTGTATAGGTAAATTTCAAGCAATGTNTATAGATANGTAGACNTNGGTTNGGGTAACAGANTCAAGATGTGTAGTTGATTGAATTNACAATTGTAAATGATTTGTATAAACATAGATCAATTAATATTCTGTATAGTTTATAAAAATGTTGTTCCTTAATCAGGAGTGGCCGTTCATTAACTTGTACTCCTCACCAACAACCCATATCTTGTTAAAGACACAATCTACACAATGGCTCCTGTCAAGGATTTCTTTTATCTCTCCTAATATTTCCCCTGTAGTTGTTTGCAAGAAATCCATGGAGTGATGTTAATACTCTTAGGTGCNGATTCAGTTGTGAGCAAAGCAATACAATATCGTGGTTTTCACTCATTAGCATAAAAAAGCGCTGAGGTGTGAGAAGCAATGCTATGTGTATGTGGATTTGTTTTCTTTACCACCAATGTATCAGCTGCAGCTATGAATACTCATTGACAGAAAAGATTACACTAACAGTCCTCATTCATAGCTGCGACTGTGTATGCAGCTGTAACTTCTGTGTAATTAGCTCTNGTTAATTACTATAGATAATAGTAAGTGTATAAACTTCATTAATACATTCAGTGAATTGTAGAATAATTGATGTTCATATACTTCTACTATCCATAGCAATTAACCAGCACTAATGACAGGAATAGTTACACTGAAGCTCATTCA
>JABWIB010002632.1:17346-31910 GCA_016617825.1 Platyplectrum ornatum | reverse complement strand
AGGAATTCCACCCGCTAACCTCTGGACCATGCATAAGGATTAGCTTATGCAAAAAGCAACAGTGTGTTAGTAGATGAAAGCATAAGCTAGATTAGATTAAAAGGGTTTACAAACTATAAAAGCCTCTGCCGGTAATCTAAACGTTTGTGTCATGTATCCTATATATTATATGCTCTATTATATGTACAAATGTGATAAACAGGATGTATTATGTGCACCTAAACATGCATAGCCATATGCTGAATGTATGAGTATGAGAAATGCAAAGAAATAAAGTGTTTTTTCTCCCTGTGGGCATATGAATGTTTCTGCCACATTTCAGGACAGGAATGGGAATTGTATTGTGTAGTTTACATGTCAGAGCATGATTTCCATGAACTCGAACTTATACAGAATTTTTATGCAAATTTNAATTTTTATATACCATGGCTAGAGACAAGGCTAGAGACTGTGTACAAACCACCTTGTTAGCTATGCATTATTTTGAAATTGGAACAGAAATTTGCAATGNTGTATGTTGCAAACTATGTCAAGTTATAGCTTGTTGCTTGTTTACAAAAAAATGATAAATGCAAAAAATNCAATGTAGCAGTACCCAAAATATANTGCAACTCGAAATCCCTGGAAGATTTATCAAGCCGCCTTAACATTTCACAAAAGGATACAGAAAATTACACAGCCATAAAAACCTTACATTACAGAAATGAATAAGATTTGCAGCCAATAAGTTACCTGGACATGGTGAGAGAATCACTTGACCCTCAGGGGATATTGATACGTCTTTTATACGATTTTATATGCTCACCTTAGTTTTTTTTTATTAAAGCAATATTTTTATGGTCATTTTCAATGTGCTATTTTTTTTCATATGAATATATAGTGCAATTTATTTGGTAAAAACTGAAAAAAGAACACTGCATGATATTATATTAAGGAGTATTAAGCTGCACAAGTCTGTTGTATAGGATGCACTGATTTGTAAGTGTATTTGATTTAAGGATTTTACATTAATTTTTGGAAATTATTGTTTCACTTATTGTACAGGATCCAGACATTTGTGTATGCTCCATTTGGACTGAGATCTGTAACTGAACACAGAGAAGAGCAGTGAACTCCCCTGTCACTCCCTTCTCTGTCCAGAACCCTACTTTAACTTTCTTTCCCCACTCCCGCAGCCTAATCTGCATTCCTATCCCAGTCCCATTGCGGGTATTAGCCATGGTTTTAGGTTTACTGTCCCAAAGTATGGATCTTCTAGCACATGGAACAGGNCTGCATGCTTAATTAAGGCATATTATGGAAGCTTGGATCTGGTCCATTTATATTGTTTTATTCATACAATTCTTATGAAAGGCCTGGGAGGAACCCAAATTTCAAACCACAGTGTCACAAACCCCTTACAATATTTTGGCCTTGATGATCAATTTAATAGAAGTTGTGGCTCTTCCCAATGCTGTAGTGCTAATCATCTTTACATAGGGAAGAGCACAAGATGGCAAGTACGGTTTTGTTGACCAATGGTGCAATAGACCAATTTAAACCAGTTATGCTATTTTTATTTTTATTTTTCCTATTTTCAGTTATTTTTCTATTGTTCTTTTTTATATTATTTTTTACAGATGTTGTATATACAGTGGCGGAACTGTCATAGACAATGGAGTCATTTATCTCTGGACACCAGCCCTGAAACGGGGCACTCCATTAGCCCAGAAACCCCCTTTAGTAAAAATATATTTACACAGAGAAGCTGCAAGTGCTGCTGTTCTGTGTATGCTATGATCGGAGGATTTGGTAGATTCCTGAACCTTGCTGGAACCGGATATATTATTTTATTAGNAGAATTTGGCTTCTTTTACGCACTGGCAAAACACCTTGTAATAATAACATAACCCCTAACTCGTATGAGCCTTCTAGACACTTAATTGTCATGAAGGTTACCTTAACTGTACAACGCTCACCTCCTCAGACATGCTAATGAAGTAACCCGGCTCCTCGTACGCTTACAACTCGTACAAAACTGCGTAATGTTACTAGTGATGTCATTTACNTCATTTACGCCAGTTANATAGGTTTCCTGAGTAAGACGAAGTCCAGCTTGCAATGCTGGATTTGGACCATTGTGCTTAATTATATCATTTATTCAGCAAGTCTGTACCCCAGTGCAGTTAAGACTGTTTGGAAAAGAGTAATGAGCTTTATTACCAGCATTTCTTTTCTCCGTATCATCGTATTGTATCCTGAAAACAGCCAATTGGATGTCAGCTTTCATTAGTCCGTCTACACCGCGTTGACTTCATGATGTCAGTGTGAGGGAGAAATCTAAACATTGTTGCGCAGCCCATAAAATTTTAACCTGGACATTGTTCTGTCAGAGAACACAGGCCATGCCGTCTCCTTTAATTATTTATTATCTTCAGAGGGGAGGAAAAAAAAGAAACAGAAAACAAAAAACAAAGCAAGATAGAAATACCAATGCCCAGAGCTGTGAATTTTGCTCCCAGGCTGCATGATTTTCTCTGTAGCAATGACAGTTCAAAAAGAGAAGAAAAAGGCCCCTGGTGATTTTGTTTTTATACTTCACTGAGTGATTTCTGTACACAAGTTCTGCATTGAACAGCTGGCAACTTGGTATTTAGGTGGAAAAAAAAGATTTCATACAGCCAAGAGATTGTGTTCCTGCTCCTTTTTCAGCGTGCCAGGAAAGAATTATGCTTCTGTTCAGTCAATGAATGACTCGCCATATTTGTTTATTTGTAAACACGAAATAGGGGAGTGTAAAATGTTAAGGACAGTAACGATGGGGCAGATCCAGAGTTCTGCTGTAAGTTCTGCTGTCGTCCAGGGGCGTACACTACAAAAGGCTGGGCCTCATATATATATATATATATATATATATATATATATATATATATATATATACACACAAACATGGGCAGTAAAACACATAACAAACAATAAGAAACACAACAGTAAATCTGGATTTAGGTTCCATAAAGGGATCCCGTTCCTAGAAGCTCTGTACCTGCTGGGGAGCTGGGTAATCCGGCAATGGAGCTGGCGGGACCCCTAGGGCTGCAGGCCCCATAGCTGCCGCTATAGCTGCTATGGTTGTAGTTACGCCCATGCTGACGTCTTTTAGTTTCTCACTCAGGAGACGTCAGAATGAGGTGAAGGGCTTAATTTATGCAAATCATGTCGGGAGCTATGTCCCATGAACGTCAAGAACCAAGCATTTGCTATGAATGGATGGGCATGAAATCGTTGCCTAAGATCACTGCACCCAAAATTGGTGCAACTGTTGAACTGCGAGAGGAGACAAGTTTTGGCAAAAGCAGATTGAGGCCCATATTTACTGCAGGAATAGAAAGTAGTACTGTTGTCCATAGCAACCAATCAGATGTAACTGATATTTTCTAGTGTGCAATAAGAAACTGAGAGATATCTAAATGGTTCATAAATAGAAAACCAGACCTCACTCGATCCTTAAGGAGTAGGATGACACGCAGACACGGATATCTCTGAATAGAAATTCTGAATCTGGCCCTAGATTTCTAGGTTTGTTAGGTGCAAAAGCTGAACAGGAGATAGAGTGTTAACTAGTTAGTGTTGCTAGATTCAAGGAGTAAGTCTTCTGGTAGCATTTGAGTATTCTTGAGGGAAAAAACTTGTTGACGGCGTGTGACAGATCTGTCAAATGGCCTGAGAGTATAGAGATTTNAGTACATGCCCTTAATTTTAATGGTACGAAAGAACTTTTCCTCCTAAGTGACGTATGTGTCCATGAGTGTGAAGAATGTGAATCCAGAAGGTCATAAGCAATAGACAGAAGGATGCTCTCATCAACAGGTGATACTTCTATTAAGCTGGGATGAGATAAATTGTTCCAATCAAAAGATTTTCCAAAAGTGGGTAAAACCATGTTGAATTGCAGGGGGGGGGGATTGAATTAATTGCAATCAGTATTACAGGGAGAGAGATGATGTTTCCAGCACAAGTCTAATAACAGTGTAACAGTAACACTGGTCATTATCTGTGTGCAACATGCAAAAATAAAGTATTCTCCCTGCATGCAAACACTGACATTCATTTTACCCCCCCCTGCAATTCAACATAGTTTTGCCCATGAGAGTGTAAGTCATGAGAGTATAAAGATCTGAATCTGGACCAAAGTGCCAGCCCACATGGAGAAAAATGGGACGCGAGGTTCTGCAAAGTTTACATGGCAACAGCAGTTTTCCANGGTGATTCTTGTTTTGTAAATATAATTTTTATGTTTTATTGCATTAAATAAAGTGACATTTTCTTAGTAAATAGAGCCTATAATGCTTTCTTTATCGCTTTCAAAAAATCCTTAAATACTGCAAAGCAATATACAGGGAAATATACCTTACCAAAGTGATATAAGCATTTCTTCCCAAAGAGTTATCAATAAAGCTGTTGGATAAGCTATATTTTCTNATTATAATCAAAGCAAGAATCCTAATAATAAACATCATTTCTTTTTAAATCCATTAATGTAAATCAATTTAATTTAATAATATAAACTTGATATAGAATTAACTCACTTTGTCTATACTATATAAAGCAACAGTGGGCANCAGGGAGTGCATGTTATTTTGGTGTAATCCGTGATTTAATACAATAATGATATTTTAAACCTAAAGCATTATAGCATTATTCATTATACATACTATAGGAATAACATCTGATTTTTCATTATGCTTCTGAAAATTGCAGGAGATTGCCAGTAAATGAAATCTCATTCAGTGAGTAATGATCACAGTGAGAAGAAAAAAATATCCTTTTGATTAAGATTCTTTTCTAAAGGCCAGCGTCTAAGACTACGATTTTCCTCTTCTTTATCTGCACTGCTAATGAACTACAGTTCATCTGATCGATCCTTTTCAGAGTTTNGTGTAATTATAAGGCTTTGAATACAAAATCTCAGGAAGGACGCACTTTAATGAAGTATCCCAAGGTACAGCTATATACAATCTGAGCTCAGTAGTAAAAAGACAACTCACATGCAGGAACGCAATCCATCCCAACTACTTAATANTGTATCTGCAAATCCTTATTTTTACTTTCTGCAATATTCAATTTTANCATGTTCCTTTCAAGAATAGAAAAAAACTTACCAATGATGTACCTGATCCAGATCTGTGTGCAGGTTGTGCTTGCATTCAGATCTGTGGCGTTGAGCACATACACCCCTAGCTGGTACGAGCATTCAGGACACTTGAGGAACCTGATTCTGAGTTTCAGGCAGCCGCAAAAAAAGGGCTGTTNATTATGTCCCTCTTCCCTGCGGCCAGGAGCTTCAAGTACAGAGGATCCGACTTTTATCACAATTCCCATATCATATGTGTTTGGCATATAGAACAAAATGTAACCCTCCGTTGTTGCGGTGGTGGGAGATCTGACTACAGAGCATTNGCGGTCCAATGCCAGATGCAACTTGCATCCTAACTACCGCAGGGGTGGGGAGAGGCCACTTNCCTAACTACCACAGGGACTCTTCTCAATCGTATGGTATCTACTCTAGTTAGACCATAACTGAAGACTTCTGCATATGCCTAGGTAAAATGGTGATGGTCCCAGAGGTCTGTATAGGATGAAANGGTTGAAGCAACCCTTACTGCACTTAGTGCATCCCTCCATCACCCACAGTTTGCTTCTTGCACTGTACTGCCCCATTGACATATTAAGGATCCAGAATTCCATTCTGGTTCATTCTGGTGCTGTGGTTTAGTCTGTTTAGCACCTTATACCTGCCCTCAGGTTGTACATGATTTCAGAAGGGAAACATGGCTGCCATGTGCAGTTGCATTCTCTTTTCACAAACAGAAAGCAGCTTAATAGATGAAAGTCAGTATTGGTCTTGTATTGTTTTCACATTGCTAATAATTGTTGTCCTTACCTTATAAAAAAGATATACTGATGCAACACTGGGTTAAGCTGNGTCTGTGTAATGTAAAATTGTGTCTATTATTTAATAAATAAGGTTTTCAGGAAAGTGTCCATTGTCCCATCCATAATAAGGGGACAAAGCTTNCTTTTTTGTGTTTTTTCCTATCCTTTTTTTTTAAATTGTGTGCTGTACAGATGAATATTTATACCTTTNTATCTTAGGAAATATATAGTGATGGCAATTTAAATTCCTAGCAATTTATATTTGATAACACATTTAATGGTTATAAATACTATTGATATTCTTATAATATATTTCATAATAACAGCTGATTTTCCAGAGTGTGGCAGTTCAATACCTGTTCTGCCAGAAAGTTCCCCTAAGTCTCNTGTTGAACAAATATTATTAATCTTCATAACTCCATTTTAAAGTCAATCATGTCAAAGTCAGTCATGCATATCCCTCTGGTAGCACATGCAAAGTGCACTGCTTTATTTTCATATTTTCTCTACACCAGCTATGTTTCAAGGGAATGAGCTCATATTCATATTTTACACTTCTAGTGTTGATTTGCTAATATAAAAGGAAAATTTGGTAAAATATAAAAGAAATAGGTGCAATACTCAATACAAGTAATAATCAAAACTCTCCTGAACAATAATTACAGTTGTCGGGATACATAATGCNAAATAAGGCATTTCATTATAACATCTGTTACATGTGTAAAGTTCAATACCTTACATTCAATATTACAAAATGGCTGCTGGCTATTAAAATTGGATTTGATAGAAAGCCTAGAACTGTGTTTTGTTTTATGTGTGCACAATTAATTAATGATCAAATGAAATATATTCTTTATTTCTCTGTAATAGATTTTTCGTTTGGTTGGTAGTAGCTTTTTAAGTTGGTTAGCTTGAGATGCCTTTTATGAAATCAAGGTGCTAAGGTTCATTGTTATCTATTCAAAATTGGTTTTGAACAATGAAAAAAAAAACACTGTTAATTAGCAAATATATCGGAACTTTATTTTCTAAAATGTATTTTGGATAAAATACAATTAATTATGGCAATTTGCTGAGAAAAACAGAGGGTGTTGGTATTACCATATATTATCTTAGCCCTGCATCACATAGGGTTAGGGTTTTGGTCAATCCAGAGGTGCGTGTTTAAGCAGAAAGNTGCACCTCTAGATAGGATTTTTTTTATGCTTTAACAGCATTAAAAAGCCATTTTANTTAGTGTTTTGTAAATCTAATGTAAAGCAGCAGTTGAAAGAAACCACACTTCTTTAAAACGTCTTTATGTGTGTACCCCAGATTTTCTAAAAATATTACCTGCACATGCGCCCGGAAAACCAGCTCGGCTCTGGATCAGCTCTGAAATGGGAAAATGGCATGCACACCACTGCATATGCAATAACTGCATTCCAGACACACCTCGCCAACAATTATGTAGAAAATGAATGAAAATGGTTGTTTGAAACAGCACACACAGTTGCTATCATTATACCAATATACATTGGATTTTAGTTACAGAACATTGCTCCGTCTTCCTTTTAATAATACTTAGTGAACATTATTTGGAACAGGTGTCTTGTCGTTAGATTGACTCCTGTATATTCCATCTTTATCAAAAACACATCTCCTCACACATTAAAATAATTGTCGCACTGCAATAAGAACGTTGTAGGTTTTAATTAAATCCTAGGTTTTAAACATGATATTACATTATTCCAATTTAACTAACACTAAAACGATTAGCATAATGAACAGATTGTTAAAATTAGCCTCTATTATAGGCTTGTCTTCTTCCTAGTTTACAGAAACACAAAATTAAATCTGTCACATATTAGTATGAAAAGTTTTCAATAAGGAATTTCATAATTACTTTAATTGTTCTTTGTAACAAAATGTTGCCATANTTAAATAATTTAAAGTAAAATACATAGTCTACACTAGTAGACTAAATGTATTGTTACTGTATACTGTATGTTCTGTTAAATATATGGACAAAGTTTTATAATTTCAAATAAAATAGATAGATATGAGATGGATAGATATGAGATGGATAGATATGAGATGGATAGATATGAGATGGATGGATATGAGATGGATGGATATGAGATAGATAGATAGATAGATAGATAGATAGATAGATAGATAGATAGATAGATAGATATGAGATGGATAGAGTTGTTGTACATTGAAACAAAATAGGTAACATGCAAAGTATTCACCTTGTTTGACTGTGCATTTCATAAATACAAAAGATATGACTTATTTTAATTATTGTAATTATTGTCAGCTACCTGGCCCTGAGGTTACTGCTAATAAAATGGGTGTCCCTGTACAAACTATAAAAGAGAATGTGCATTGTAAATAGATTTATATAACAGTGAAAGCGTTAATTTATACATGTTTGTAAAATGAAGCAAAATTACTTTCAGTCTCTGAAACATACGATTAGAGTAATATAAATATATATATATATATATATATATATATATATACATACATATATTGATAGATAGATAGATTGATAAATATGGTATTGATATGGACATTTAGAAGTGATTTACAGTCTCTCAGTGGGAGAAGTGACGGTATTGCATGCCCCCATATACACCACTACTTTGTGCCCTGAGATAAATAGAAAGATAGAAGAAAACTAGTTAGCTAACTATATGTTCTATTCAGTGTGTTCTACAGTAAGGGCATTCTGATGTTTGTCTTTAATTACATTCAACTAGTTGTACAATAACATCTGAAAAATCCTTTAATATGATTCACATTTTCACCAAATCTTTAGTAATTCCACTTCAAGCATCTATTGCTAGTTATTGTACTTGGCATTAATAAATTCTAGAGTGACAAATTCCTGCACAGTAGGAGTTGTACNTTCATGATGGCATCAGGGTTACTCATCAGAGAGAATAAAAAAAATTAGTCAGACGTAAGAGCAGCAGTTGCATAAAAGAAGAACAAGTATGAATTTTATACATTCTTCTTCGTGTTTCTGGTAATACTAANCATAGGAACATTTCAATGTTATCACCTATAATATCATTTCAATGTAAGCTGTGCAGTAGAATATATATTTTATTATAATCTTTGCTTTCTTTCTTCTTTCAGGTCCGTGACCAGAGAGGTGTACTTCATGGGAGGAGTCATGCTTCACACGGCCACATCTTGCTGGCATATAACCTTGTGTGTGACCATGGTCTTGGTCTATGTGGGGTCTACGCTTGGTTGCCCAGCTCGCTGTGAATGTTCAGCACAAAACAAGTCTGTCAGTTGTCACAGAAGACGCCTCACAGCCATACCAGAAGGAATTCCTATTGAGACTAAAATTCTGGATTTCAGCAAGAACAAACTTAAGATTGTGAGCCAAGAGCATTTTTTGTCTTATCCATTATTGGAGGAAATAGANCTTAGTGACAACATCATATCAAATGTGGAGCCTGGTACATTTAACGACCTTTTACATCTGCGCTCTTTAAGCTTAAAAGGGAATCGCTTAAAACTGGTAGACTTGGGTGTCTTCACAGGTTTGACAAATTTGACTAAACTTGATATAAGTGAAAATAAAATAGTTATTTTACTAGACTATATGTTTCAGGGCCTTTCAAATCTAAAGTCCCTGGAAGTTGGAGATAATCAGTTAGTTTTTATATCTCATAGAGCTTTTAGTGGATTGCTTAGCTTGGAGCATCTCACTTTGGAGAAATGCAACTTGACAACTGTACCCACAGATGCTCTCTCACATCTTCACAACCTCTACAGTCTACATTTAAAACATCTCAACATTAATGTTTTACCTGATATTGCCTTTAAGAGATTGTTTAGGCTGAAAATCTTGGAAATTAGTCACTGGCCTCTGCTGGACATGGTGCCTCCTAACGGATTTTATGGTCTGAATCTCACGTTTCTCTCAATCACCAATACAAATCTTTCTGCAATTCCTTATCATGCTTTAAAACGCTTGGTTTACCTAACCCATTTGAACCTCTCCTTTAATCCTATCAGTGTCATTAAAGCTGGAGCACTGGCAGACTTGTTCCGTCTTCAGGAACTACACATTGCAGGAGCACAATTGCGCATGATCGAGCCACATGCTTTTCAAGGCCTCCGATATCTGCGCTTACTTAATGTGTCCCAAAACTTTTTGGAAACACTGGAGGAAAATGTTTTTCATTCTCCCAAAGCTCTGGAAATACTTTGCATTGACAATAATCCCTTAATGTGNGATTGTCGCCTCATCTGGATGCTACAGAGACATCCTATGTTGAACTTTGGGAGCCAACAACCTATGTGTGCTAGCCCCGACAACATAAAAGAAAGATTGTTTAAAGAATTTCACACTGCTGTATTATCTTTTTATTTCATATGTAAAAAGCCTAAAATTAAGGAGCGGGAAATACTGCAGCTTCATGTAGATGAGGGGCAGAGGGTACAAATGAATTGCAATGCAGATGGAGATCCGCAGCCAATGATTTCATGGTTAACTCCACGCAGAAATACGGTTTCCGCAAATTCCCATGAGAGAGCAACAGTTTTGGGAAATGGCACTCTGGAAATAAGGTATGCTCAAGTTCAAGACACGGGAACCTATGTTTGTGTTGCTAGTAATGCTGCTGGAAATGACACCTTCTCTGCTTCTCTTACTGTGAAAGGATTTGTTCCTAATCGTTCCTACACCAACATGACCCCTATGTTCATCACGGAATTAAATGAAACCAATACCAATGGCACCAATGCAAACATGACATTTTCCTTGGACCTCAAGACCATTTTGGTATCTACAGCCATGGGTTGCTTTACATTCCTAGGAGTGGTTTTGTTTTGCTTCTTACTGCTTTTTGTATGGAGCCGAGGGAAAGGGAAGCATAAAACGAGCATTGACCTGGAATATGTTCCCCGTAAAAACAATGGTGCTGTGGTGGAATCAGATGCCACCGGCACTGTACCGAGGAGATTTAATATGAAAATGATATAGCAGTTGTATTCTATTGGCATTGTTTCTATCCAATAAAACAGCCTGGCAATTTGGATTGCTGGGAGGAGCCAGCTGTATACAGCTGTCAGCGCATTAAATTGGTTTTGTGATTCAGATTTTAAAAGACAGTCCAGAGCTGCTTTTACAAAGGACAACAACCAGTGGCCAAGAATATGAGGGCGTTTTATGGAGTTGTTTTAATAATTGTTTGCATTGCAAATATTGGCATTCTGGGGATCTCAGTAACAAAACTGTTGGCTCATTCTCATGGACAAATACTTAACATTTTCTACCACTATGAAAAACAAGACAAGCAAACAAACCTACAGTGTAGGGTTTACGTATAAAATGACATACGTGTCCAAAACATTATCCAGAGTGTAATTTGTATATGTAGATATCATTTGTTTAAGCTGAGCATCATTCTTTATTGTTGGTTTCACACTACAAATAAATTGGTATGGCTTATTTTATACACTTGCCCAACGCAAAGCAATACGAGGGAGAGAATATCCTTTGTCTCCAGTAATAACGGCATTAATTCGATTGCCTATGACTCTAGATCAATGAATTTAATCTACTACTGGCCCAAGATAAACAAAAATATATAAATGTCGCAGAGGGTGCAGTTGTAAAAGCAGAGATATTTTTATGTGAAANGATGTCCTTATTTATATTCGATCTGACAAAATGTTCCTTTTATACAATAGTTAACAAAGTTTCGATTCCTGTCCATTGCTAGAAACCTATCTCTGACCGAAATGGCATTTTTCAGCTATGTGATGTTTAGCATGGCAACCATGGCAGTAAATCCTATTAAACAAATAACCAAACTTTTTTTAGTTTATATCTTACCAGGAAAAAAAACAAAACATTTTAAGGTTAAACCAATGCTTAGTTCTATTTACTTGTGACAATATTTATAAAGAAGTACCTGATTTGATACAGAGCTGCGTTATTTTTTATACCTAATATCACAATGGACCAGTTTACTGTAACAGAAAATATATGGTCTTCACCCAGGTTACCCAACTATAGTCAGCTGTTGAAATGTTTTATTTAGTGCAAGTCTACTGACCCACATTGTGTGTTTTGACTTGCTGAAAAATGACAAGAAGTTAGTAGTGGTCTTAGCTATGCATAAGAAACAAAAAAACATACTTCGCAATACATATTTGGAAAAATGGAGTGTGTGTATACATACATACATATATATATATATATATATATATATATATATATATATATACACACACATTTGATAGTGTTTTGTTATAACAGAAGTTATTTTATATACCTACATATTAGCCATTATTGAAAAATATATCTGTGCTAACTAGTTTATATGGTTATATTCTATAACATATAAACTGGGTACCTTCACTTAAGAAAAATAAACTTTCAATTCCTATATTATTCTATGGACCATATAAATTAAGATTATATAACAAATATATTATTTTTCTCGACAATGTTTCATCAAATAATGTAGGAACTTAAAAGTATCTTTTTGAAAGAGATCTGTCTAATTTCTCCAATTGTCCAATCTCATTCTGTATAAGTGACAGTGCTCACAATACATTTGTTTGCCTTTGTGTTCGATCAATAAATCTTATTTGTTCTGCTTCATTAAAATAATGATAAAAGGGCTCAGAATTTGAAAAAAAAAATCATAATTCTAACTGACCCATATCAATTCAGGTTCATTATGTCNCTGTGCTGTTATGCTAACTCACATTGATCCGGATAGAAGGAGTATCTGTTTATTAATGTTCCAGTCAGTGATAATAACTGTTGTGCAAAGTTTTGATTTGAATGCTTACATTTAATTTATTTTCTAGTTAAGAGTAATTGAAACATCAATAACATTAAAAGTGGTAAACATGTTCAAACAACAGCCAAAAAGTATAATAAAATTTAATCATTCTCTAATGTGCAGCCTCTGTTGGCCTTAATATACAACAAACTGATCCCAGCTGTGGTTAACTTAACATAGATTCATATTAGTCATGTTAAAACTACTAATATTCTTCCATTTCAGTGACCCAGAGTTGATTCTTCAGAGCTCAAGGGATATGATAACAGATAAAACCTTTGTTCACAATTAACATTCGGTTGAGACCTCCAGTNTCTCTTATTGTAATATTTTAAGTTATGCACGCATTGCATTTAACCTATATAACCAAATGTAAAGGACTGTACACCAATTATTGTCACAATTGCTAGGTTTGTCTGTTGACGTTACAAGATGTTTCAATATTCATGCTGTCACAAGGTCTATATCCGGTCATGCAAAGTACATGGGCTCCGTTGTAGGTTACCGTTTTTCTTATTCAGTGAGCTATGTACTCTCCAACATTGGTCTTCAGATTCTAGTGTACTTTGGGTGTTTGATCTGAACAATAGTGTGTTTCTTTACAACATAAATATATCCGAGCTGATTTCTGTTATCATCTAAAAGGTGATAACCACTAAAGGTGGTTGACAACNATGTTTCTAGTGCACACAACAAACCACATCCGTGAACTCTTTACAACTATTCCATTATGGATTGTGGATAATGTATCTTGTTATACCCTGTTCACATTACCTCAAATTAACTGTCTTTTTTTAATGAAAAAGCCGGTTGCAGTGAAAAAGCCGGCTTCTAAACTCATCTTTATAAAATCCTCCAAATCCACCTTGCCATAGGAGCAGGATGTCATCTATATATCTGAGCCAAAGAAGGACACATGAAGTGTGTCTCTTGCTTCTGTAGGTAGTACTTGCCATTGGACAGGAAATTTTTAGTTAGCACAAATGTCAATAGGTCATTGTGTTCCTCATGTGTCCTTGAAGTAAAAAAAATGGCTGGTGCACTTCCACTACTGACTTGAATCCTACAGATCTTCAGCTCATGAGTAGTATGGCGAGGACCAGGCAGAATTACTGTCCATAATTNATTTTATATTAATGATGTAGATCTTAGGTAGAAGTGAAAAAGAGAATTGCCATAAAATATCACAGCTCCNTTTCCGTTTTTCTGTCTTTGGCTAAAGGCAAATAATAATAATAAAAGCTGCAACTAATAAAGGTGTAAGTCACAACTCTAAATCATGTCTGTATCTCAGAGGATACATAAATATGATTTACTAGAGCAATTAACAAGCTACACAAAATTGTGATTACCTTTAAGATATCTTTAACTCATTTCAGTTTAAACATTTGTAAAAGATATCTAGGAAACACTACAGATTGAAATGTTCATATTTGTAATTAGGAGAATGAATATTTAATGAAAATGTAGCTTAAAAAGACAAGCTACTGGTATATAACNAGCCATTAGAAAAACAAGTTATTAATGTTTTGCAGTTCTGCTGATTTAGCACTTTTACGTATGTTCTCACATGAGACTACTGGATATTAAAGATTTAGTCTATATTGCACAATCAGCATTTTAATAGAAGAATATTTAGACATTGAAGAAGTACTGAGCTCCTGCAGAACATATTATTCTTTGCAGTTTTATGTCCAGATACCTGGCAGTATTGCAATAAATAGTATAATATAATACCGGGCCAAACAGATTCTTAGACACACACTGGTCAATGATTCATTCATTATCTTTCTATCCATCTTTGAGTAATACTTTTACCTGGGGATGATATAACAGCAATAT
>JABWIB010002631.1:34175-52645 GCA_016617825.1 Platyplectrum ornatum | reverse complement strand
ATGGGGCTGGCAGGGCATAGGGATGGTAAGGTATGGGGCTGGCAGGGCATAGGACAGGACTGGCATGGGACTGGCTGTATACAATAAGCAGATCACTCTGTAATAGTTGTTCCTTATGGTGCAGACAAAGCATGAAACCCCCCCTCCAGTACATGGGATCTCCCCCTGTGCAGGTGCTAGTAACACGTAGAGGTGACACCGTGTAGTGTGTGTGTGTGTAGAGGTGACACCATGTAGTGTGTGTGTGTGTGTAGAGGTGACACCGTGTAGTGTGTGTGTGTGTGTAGAGATGACACTATGTAGTGTGTGTGTGTAGAGGTGACACCGTGTAGTGTGTGTGTATATAGAGGTGACACTATGTAGTGTGTAGTGTGTGTAGAGCGTGGTGACAGGCGGGCACACAAGGCTCCCCCGGGGGACAGGGCTGCAGTGTCACACACGGTGGGTGTGGAGCTGCACGGTGTATGGACATGTATGGGGCACATGGCCGGCGGAACTCTAATCCCGCTCCAGCAATTCATTTGGAGAAGTTGANCCGGGGAGGAGCGCATCCCAGTCCAGGGTCCCACCTCAGATGACCTCTGGGACGCCATTAGTGTCCCCGGTAGGCGGGAGAGCGTGTGGCCACACGGCGGTCTCCGGTGCTCTGTATAACATATGACACATTACATAAAATCACATAAGAAGCTTGTTGCTGGGCTCTTTGTTATGTAGGACACGCCCCTCTGCGGGCCACGCCCACAGCTGACACACCTCTCCGCTCGACACGCTTTAGACAATCTCCCCCTGCCCCCCCCCCTCCTCTAACGACCTCGCCCTGTGCAGGGCAGCCCACTCTTCTGGCCAGCAACAGACATCACTAAGCGATCCCAGACCGATCAGTGTTTGAGGGCTAGGCTAGACAGTCTATACTAGTGCACAGGAGTGGGATAGGCTAGACAGCCTTTATTGTACATAATACATATGGGGTTTCCTCACACAACAAGGGGTTAATGTGTACATTTCATAGGTAAACATATGTTTGCCCAGTGCACACCATATGCTGGGTGACTGCAGCCTTATTATTTATATATTATGTATATATATATATGCTAAGCTACCCCCTGAATGTATGTGAGTGTACAGTATGGTATAGAGATCACACATTAGGGATTTTACCTATTTAAGCAGATGTAGTGCTTTTACACTATATGTCATGTATTGCTATTACACGCAGGGTGTCTATGCTGGACTGCTGCAATGTGTGCACCACAACCTTAGCACGGCCTGTTCTAGTGCAGGGGTGGGCAACCTGCGGCTATCCAGGTGCTGTCAAACTACAAGTCCCAGCATGCAAAGCACACTACACTAATAGATGATTGCTTTACCCCAATATACCACCCCCTGTGTAGAACTAGAAGCCCCAGCATGACAAGGTAATACCTGGCAAAGCATGCTGGGACGTGTAGTTTGACCACACTCGGAGAGCCGCAGGTTGCCTGCNCCTGTATCCAGTGCAGCGTGTTTTCTATGTGCCAGCTCCTGCTATTAGTCAATATGGCTGATTGAGCTGCACATCCCCACATAAGTAGCTGCAGCAGGTGGCCGCAATGTGTGTGAGCCTTCTGTGCTTTCTCACAAGTCCACGTTGACTGATGACCGTACACTCCCCAATGTGTAAAGTTCTACACNCTGCTGCTGCATGTAAAGTGTGCTTCTCAATTCAAAGAAACTACTGAAATATATTATATGTAATACGTTATAAGCTTCTGACATGGCTGACTTATGTCTCAACCCAACACATAAGCCCACCCTGATATTATGTCATTCTCTGTGTCACCTCTATTGTGTCCCCCCCCTTTAGAGTGTAAGCTTTTATGAGTAAACTCTTTTGTCACCATTCTCCTTCCTTTCTCTTCTCTTATGCCTTATGTTCCTTTTATCTCATGTTCCCCTACCTTTTTTATTCAGTTTTTACGCCTTAACAAATCAAACCATTTTTGGGTGTCTGCCACATAACCGGTCTTTAGTTGCTCCTATAAGCTTATGTCATGTTATGTAACCCTGCATGATACATTGCTCATATACAGGCTGATCCACAGCTGCACTTACACCTTTTATTATAAAGCAGAACCGGTATAAGTGGAGGAAAACCATGGGGCACGTGATTGGTGCAAATCAATTCAACTTTATGTGTAATCTACAAATTAGAGTTGAACTATATTCTATGCATGTGGATCAGTAACNCCAGGGCCACGAATTCCAGATCAGTGTGGTGGACCTGCTAACCACCAACATGCTTCATAGGGGCATACGTCCCAGCAGTAATTACCTTATATGAAAATTGTGCAAGTGAACGTTTCAGAGGCAGGTCTGTTATTAGGTAGGATGAATCATTTATATCTTCCCTTTCAGAAACAAAGGAGAGGTTGAATGTCTTGGCTTCTTCTGAGAATAGCGGTTTTGTCTGAGTTGCCTATAACTGTAGTTTCATGGACGCCATTATCTGTGCACAAAGGAACATGTTTCATTATTTATCATTCGCTGCTGGAGCCTAATCACCTGATCGCGGATGACTCGCTTCCTACTACGAACCAAGCAAAGAAGGTGGCAAAGGTGACACCAGGCCAGGGGTAGGTAACGTGCGGCTCTCCAGGTGTTGTCATGCTTTGCATGCTGGGACTTGTAGTAGAGAGCCGCAGGTTGCCCACCCCTGCACTAGATACAGCGCAAAGAGCTGAAATGTCACCAGCTTCCACAGAATGTCTGGGAGACGCCTGCATTTTAGGAATGTCTGGAGCAAAGGCTAAACTCCAGAGAACTGGGATTTGGGGCGGGGTGAGTGGCACATTGTAGTTGTTTTGCTACTTTTATCTATTATTATTTTTCAAGCTGTGCCTATATTGGCTACACCTGGTTGATGCAGACCCATAATGCACATCTCTATATTTACAATTCACTTAAGACCATCGTTTAGAGCTAATCTGTGGGATCCCGTCCTTTCTATTTATGTCCCAGTTGCCTCTCATGTAACCCCCTCTTCCCCAGTCTTTTATAAAAGCTTTGCTGGAATGTCTTCGGGAATAGTCATGGCCACAGACGTCTGGTTCCCTATGNGCAGGGTTACATGTGGTTGGTCTCCGTATTTTGTCTGTAATCTTGCAAGAACTTGTTGGTTGAGGATGCCCTATGCCAAGTATCATGTAGGAACAATAAATAAGACGTTTGGTAACTGAAATTCCCATTTGAGCCGGTATGTGGTGCGGAGACATAGATGAACGTTTGTTCTCATTCTCTTTATAAAATGTGCCTAACATAACGTCAGCCCCAGTAGCTACAGCGCGGGGACCTCACACGGTGTACGGCCATGCTAATTTGTAACCTCACTTGAGGGAAATATTAGTTTGGTTTCTTGTGTTTTCCAACAAAATTCAGACTCCCCACTTAATAGAAAAGTAAAGTCTGAAGCGAAATACGCAGATGAAACGGAAACAATGTTACAGAAATAGAAAATATATAATAAAGGCCGGATTGGTTTGAACGTGACACGGTAATGGTTCAAGCACCACCACCATTCTCATATTACGTATAGTCAGAACAGGGCTGGACATTGTTAGACGTATCTATACACGTTTGCTTGTGTTTAACAGAAATCCCAGTTGCCTGACTATACGAAAATAAACTGGATATCAGTACAANAGGACTGTAGTGAAAGTACAATACATGCACTATGTCACATAAGGTGGTATTAAATATTTATATGACGGCCATTGATTTTCCGCGTTCGCCTGTTGTTTTGAACCTTCACGTTTGGCATAAAGAAATGTTTTGTTTTATGTTTTTTATTTTATACGCCACGTAGGTAATATGGAATAAAGGAAAGTGGGTTATGCTGTATTATTTTTTTCACTCCAGGAAAAATATAGAAACTCGAGGCAGTCAAAAATAAACTTGGACACTGAATGTATTTGACATGTGGTTTTTGTTCTGTTTTTAGAATGAAACCATGTGTTTTCTTTTTTTCCAATGGCGCATCAGCTGTTTTGGAAAAGCGAAAAAGCGGAGCCAGAAAACTTCTTTCACTCTCCGCGTTTAGATAATTTGTTACACATAAAGCAGTGGACGTAGGTTTTTGTGTGTTATTGAACTTTTTGCGCTGTTTGAATCACATGACTTGCCAGCTATGGCTCCTGCATTGTTAGGATACAATGTAGGTCACTTGAGTGCAGATCTGAATGCAGACACATATATCCTGCTCTGCAGACTCAGCAAGTCCCTCGGAGCCCCCATTAGTAGTAAAAGCATAAAAGTTCAATGTCCTTCCTATACGTGAGAGAGAAATGATCTCATGCTGCAGAATGGAGTAGACGGCTAGTTACATGGAAGGTAGCAGCAGTGCCCAGGCACGGTATCCTCATTATTATTCCCAGTCAAGCAACAAGTTCTGCTTATATAAGTGTAACAGCAGAACGCCATGACAGTCTAGTTATAATTTGTGTTACTTTTTTTTATTAATAAATGGTTCTTTAAAGTCACTTTTCAGAGAAGTGTATGTAAAGGGCCATTTAGTAAAATGTACAATACAAGAGGCACTTAGGTGCATGGTAAGTTCTTTAGTAACTTTTATATATTTACTTTAGATCTTACCAAAGGCTTTTACTTTATTTTGTGCAAGTAGATGTGACTGTAAACAAACAATGGCACGCCTGTTTAATTCTGCCTCTCGGGTATATCTGAATGAAAAAGTTTGACTTATGTTTAACTTTTATTACAATAAGTGTCATAAATAGTAGCAGCCATATAGATGTATGTGTATGAATTCCACACCTTCATGTCATTTCACCATTTTTCTCCTATACGGCTATAGGCATGTTCCAATATTTTGAAATTAGTTCTAAAACTGTGTCTGCTTTATTGTGGTTATTATATCATATATATATATATATATATATATATATATATATATATATATACACACATACACGTTTTTGTGTTTATATATATTATGTATGTTTGTTTAGGGAGGATGGTAGATCATGTTTGAGTTGACAAGCCAGAAGTTCGTACAGACCTTTTTCATAACATGTTCTTTGAGTTATGGCGACNATTCAGTCAAGGGAAACATGTCAAAACTTTGGATACAAGAAAGTAGGAACATATGTAGGCGGAAAAATGTCTTTTCACCTGAACTTGTGTATTTAAATGTGACCATATCAGATAAGACTGAGCATTTCTCATGAATAGTTCATAAGTCACATTTTACTTGTTGGAGTAACTTTATCTCATGATAAAGTATTGAGGCGGAAGTTTTGGTTTCTCATTTATATAATGTTAGGATATCTTTTGTAATCACTTACATGTAAGGCAGGGCTCCACGATACAGTATAAGGTCATATAAGGACAGAATAATGATGACTGCTCTGTATATTTATCATCTTGCAAAAGTTATTTGGATATAGAATGATAATGTATATATGAAGGAGNTTCTTGCTTTCTTTGACGTGTATAACAACCCGTTGCTGATCATGCAAGTTCTCCCCCTCTACTTAGAGCTGCATAGTAACCGATGTGACGCTCTCTATAATGTGCTATGTGGCTGCACTATATAGTGTTAAGCGTTTCTAAGGAGCTGGATGGTGGGAGCGTGATTATTACAAGACATTTTTATTGTCGGTGATAATCATTTCCAGCAGCTCTAGCTTGTATAGTTTTATATTTACTGCTAAAAATGATTTTCTCTTTATTTACAAGTCCTGATAATGAGATCCTGGCAATGTAATAGATTCATATCNCTTGCTTGGCAGAGAATGGCCGTACACGTTTAAGCACAGTAAATATCTTGTGTAATGAGGGACTCTTTATAAGGCTTGCTAGATAATTATAGTGGTGGCGAATCCCTATGGAGGGAACGCTGGTAATGGACTGCTCTCTGTTTTGCTAGTGATGTGGGTCAACTGGAGACAGCAATTAATGCCAAGTGTATGCGCTGCCAACTTTACTTCCTACTTCTCTGCTATCTGTTGAATCGTACTGAAAGAAGACCTCGTCTGAGATTAAATGGAGGATTACGCTTTACTCCAGTCTGGCACAGTGTCAAGTAGTCTGCAGAGGATATCTCATTCAGTCAGACTGTCATACTGACTTTTATAACCTGCTCTTCCGCTGGGTTTTCAGCAGGTGTAATGCTCAGGAGTTCCCCCGACTACACCCCCTTTATTTAAATTTTTTCTTGTAAAAGTTACAGAGACACAATCCTTTCACTGCCAGTATATCAGATGGCTCATAAATCAAGTCATAATAGATACTCCCCTTTCATTCCACAGGAAAACCACAGCCAACTCGCAAAATTGCAGGCTGTTCCAGTGGGAGAGATTCATCAACCTCCATTATGCCTTAATGTGGCTGTAAATCCTATTGACATGAATGGCAGATACAGGCAAAATGGCAACAACGAGACGTAATGGAGTTTGATGAATTCCCTCCTTGAAGATGCATCACTATAGTTCGGCCATTTGCTATGGCACACAGACGCGACACGCAGGTGTCAGCTGTTTCAAAGAAGAGGTGTTAAAGTGACGTATCGCAATCACGATTGTAGCATTCGATTCACTTTTTATTAGATTAGAAGATTTACAGTGTTTAAGCTCTTTATTTCTTGGGATATAACATGCATCTGAGTGTCGACTTTGCAGTATTTGCTTTTTAATTCAGGGAGTTGTGGGTCTGATCAGGGCTCCCGATCAGACGGTCGCCCCAGGGTCACCACACACAGGAGGGCCAGCACAAAATAGAAATTATGATTGCGATCTCCGGCAACCAGCAAATATACTATGCAGAGCCCCACACAAACCTTGACCCGGCCCCCGTCCTGATGCTGGACTTACTTGCAAGTGATGAGAATTTAGATGCATTTCGAGTTTTTAGGATCTACTCTGATATTACCACTAAGCAGGATCACTTTGGTCAGACCTGATCAACATGTGGCTCACCAGGGCCTAACTCTACTGCGGGAAGGGCAAAGTGGAGATTGTAACTCTCAATTTCCTTTACCTATTAGAGAATGTTAGCTTGCTATGGGCAACATCTACACATTCCACATTAACTATGATTCCCAGCATGCTTTAACCCCACGGATATACTTGCATATAAAAGCATGCTGGGACTCGTGGTTTTGCAACATCTGGAGAACCACAGGTTGGCATGTTACATGTTACCAGAAAAACTTATTCCATTTCACTATTACACGTGTGAAGACATTAGGTTTTCTAAGAAGAGGATGTGAAAGATTACTTGGCTTTCATGCAGAACTATTTCGCTTTAAGTTATTGGTAGTTTCCACATTACGGCCTAAAGTGGGCAGATTGCTGGGGAATTGAAAAGTGGGGATGTTGCCCATAGCAACCAATCAGATTCGAGCTCTCAGTTTCATTTTACATACTGGAGAATGAAACTTTTCAATTCCCCTGCACATCTTATACTCAAGCTTTAACTTTGTAGTAGGACAGGCGATTCCGTTTCTAGTAAGGGAACACGGGCTGCACTCTATATCCACTTGTAATCATTATCCAAAGTATTTATTGCATTTGTAAGTGGTTTCACTTTACCTCGAACACTACACTGTTCAGAAGGGGGAAGACTTTGAAATCATGAGACTTCCTATTAAAATGTTCTCATGTACGTTCGTTCCTCTTTCTAGTATTTGTTAATATTTGACTTTTCCTTCAGAACCTACGCAATGTATGTTGCATAAGCGCTGTGGCTTTCTGCTGACCCAAGTTATTCGATATCAATACCAGGACATTCAATAGACAAATAAAAGGGAGACGTCCACATAATATGGTTTTCATTTTGCTGTAGTAGCTGTGCAACTCTAATTCATGTTTTCATTCTAAGAGGGTGAACGTATTTCTTGTGTACAGATGGCTGATAGAGCACAATACATGATTTTACCATTCGGTATACAATACATCTAAAAGGATAACCTAAGGTTATGCATAGAAGCTTGCATAACATCAAGCTGAAAACATACTGTTATTCGCAATTAAAGNTATAACCGGAGTTATAAATGACTCTCACATACTAATGATTAGAGCAGAAACCAGTTATGTGACATGAACATTATTCCCTAATGTTTAACTTCAAACATGTATAGATGCCAGAGTGATGTACTTAAAGTAAACCTGTTCAGCGGGTTTAAAATTGTAATATGCAATATTATAATGTAATTGTTATGTACTCTGTGACATCCCATCATTATTGTGTACTTGACATTAGGTTGTTATAAGCACAGTGTGAGTAGGGCCTATTGTTCAACATATGAAATTCCACAACCGGGACTATAAAGGCTGTGGCACAGTCCAGCCAACCATGCCCATGACCTGCCCATCTAGCTATAGTCTAGTAAGAGCTTTGTATACATCCTGAAGCCTACATTTACTAAACTGTGGGGATGTTGCCCATAGCAACCAATCGGATTCAAGCTCACATTCTCCAGTATGTAAAAGGAAACTAGAGCTGGCACTATGCTGCTACCCTATCATACGCTGCATATGTTATACCTTTAGTATAAAGAACGCNATGTAAATGGAGCTTGCTTACCCTTGAGATTAGTATGTAATGTAATATGTTTGGTGCGAGGCGAGTCGATAAAGTAACTTGTCAAAAATAGATGATATCCTGACAGCAGATCTGTCATTGCTAGGGCTTATACACAGACACTGATATTACACATGAAAAGCTTAACTGACATCCTTTAACACTGTAAAACATTGTTAGCAAATGTAGACATTCTGCATCGCATTACTAATCAGTGGGGAATTGGGGGATAAATTGGTTTTAATGATTCCTTCATTGTGTTGATATCCAGTACATAAGAGTGATGATCAAATACATAATATTACGCTACAGAGAGTCTTTCATAACACACAATCTCTCATAAGAATAATATATATAGTGATAACCCGTGTAAACTATGTTCGTTCCATAGACTTTGCTACTAGTTATTAGCATGCTTGTTTCATCTGTAATCTACACAGCATNTGCTTTTATGGTATGGGCTACTCGGCTTTATGTTTTCTTCAACGTAACTGAAAACAGCTGCTCAACACATTACTAGGCGTTGCCGAGAGCCTGCACGCTATATAACACTATATAACTAAGAGGCACCATGGACTGAACCCAGATCCTTGTATGCTAGGATATCTGCATCCAGTCCACGTGCCTGTGCACATATAGATAGGGATCATCAATGGATCGAGGCTTCCGAGCGGCACCCGATGCTTTGAGCGCCTGCTGGTCTAAGGACTGATTATTACTAGAACATTAGGTGGAATGATGTGGGGGCCATCTTTATCCTCAATAAAGTGGGATCATATTATATAAAGTAAAAGTAGTCCTAGAGTCCCAGACTTCCTTTATAATGATATTACGGCAGTATTGAAGCTCTCCGGCAATTTCTTTTATTATTGTGTTATAGCATTATACCAAAATCAATGACTCTGCAAACCACAAACCACAAATGTGCCTGGGAGACCATAGTGTATGTCACACAAAATGATTGCTGTAGTTTATTATAATCTACACCTCATATCATAAATCTGTTTCCATTCACTATATAGCTGCTGTCTGAGCATTGAGCGGCCTTCCCCACAGGCTGTAGAAAGGTAATACTGTGTGCTGATCACATTTCTAATGCGGGATATTCAAATAGCAGTCAAGTTCTTGTCATTGTACCAAAGTAGCTGAAATTCTGGATTTGCGGGCAATACCGGAGACTTAAATTGAGATCAGACAGGAGATATTCCCCTGTAATACATATGGAGGGATGCCACTGTATACAGAACATATGGATATAGAAGAGGTCTGGTAATGTCACACAATATAACCTAATAAACCAGCAAATATAGTGTATGCTATTCCCAGGCCATCTAGCATACTGGGAATAGCAGACCCTTATTATACCCAGCATGCACTGTGAGCATATATATTCATTTGGCCCTTATATATAGTTACGAAAACATAAACTAGGTAAGGCCACACTTTGTTGATCTNAATCCATATAATGAACATCTGAAGTGTAATTCTAGTTGGAACCAAGCCACTGTAACTTCCTCTAAACATTCCCACTTTGGAAATTGAGAAATTTCTGAGCAGCGACTTACAAAGCCCAGTGCATTTGTTGTGAAAATAGGACGCTATGGTGATATACCTGACATAAGTTTGGTTATAAAAGAGAAAAATGAAATCCAATGTTTTTGTAGTAAAAATCAATGGTACTTGCTGTCATTAACCATTTATGGTGTGTGAAATGATAGAGCTTTTGATGAAAGGCAACCATAATATACTTGGGCATTGGAAGTACATAGTGGAAAATCAATTACTAGTTCTTTATCACTGTTCANTAGTTATTAGCCTCTGATAATTGTGAATTGATTGATTTGCATCGTTATCTATTATGCTAACAGGAATATATTGTTAAAATGACATGCTCAGCAGTTATTAATACGTATGGGGATTTGCGCAAATGATGTGATCAGCCATTGAGTTACATACATGTTGTATACTAGGGAGGAACGCTTCATACTGGGTAGTAGAATACAGAAGTAGAGNCCTCTCTTCAGTTATAAGTGGTGTATTAATGAATTAATTAATCATTAAATAAAGCAAACAATTACTAGCATTACTTTACCTGCCAAAACACATTAATAATAGGAATGGAGTAAACAGCGCTATAAAATGAAGCATTCATACAGGTCTTTATATCTCCCCTCTATGAATACAGAACAATCTATGTGTTTTGCTGCTGCTGCATGCAGGTTATTTAAGGACACGTTTTATGAGCCTTCGCTGAACACTTATCCTGCATTTCCCCGGAGTACTTGTTTGGAAACAATGAAACCTACACACACGTATGGAAACTCTGTTTCTTGCACACATTATAGACTGTATCCAGATCTTCAGAAAGTGGCATTTTGAAACTATCTGATTAGGAAATATCTGCATTTATGAACTGAGCCTGCACGCAGTGCCTGTAGTCGCTTCCATCAGCTTCTATGGGGTTACTTGTACAAATGACGGTTGGAAATGTTAAAGCAGGGTCCAGCTATAGCAAATACATGCAAGAGCTAGGGGNAGTTTCCCAAGCACTGGTACAGATGCATGGATAGGTTAAGCACAATTGGATCTCAGGATCCCGAGATAGCCAAATGCTGCTTATCTGCTTATCTCCTGGGACAGAAGTACGGGGAGACCTCACCTGTTGATAAACTGCATCANCAGTAGTAAGGAAGATTCGGAAAACTTAAGGGTGGGATTGGGGATCCAACTGTAAGTTGTCTCCCCTAGCATGAACAATAGATACTGCAAGCCTTCGAATACGGATTGGTGCTGATTGGAGTGTTAAGTGGGACAGAAGATTGCAGTATTGTATATTAATTTAGGGTCAGGAGGCCTGATTCCTATTTAATGATATTCTATTTAACACAATTTTACCATTCCTTAGTTCAGGGTTCCCAGAATTTCCAGGAGACACACGAATTTCAGGCAATTCTTCCGTTCCCTGGGGGTGATTTTATGTAAATCATTACTTCCAGCCCAGATTATTATAAAGAATAGATAGGGCGTGATGACACCATGACCTAGTTACAATCATAACCTCCATAATGCACCGACTCCGTCCCCCGAAATTACCCTCACACAGACAGAAAAATGACCTGTTACGATTTCAGAACCCTACCTTAAGCCCTACACATACATCTCTCCCTGGAAGGGCGTCATATGGAAAAGAGCCCAGCCCATCCTGTACAATTTAAATGCCTACCCTCACCCATCAGTCCTACACCCATACATCTGGAGTATAGTCACACCCCGCATACTGAAATCTGATCATAAGGAGAACAAGTTCCATACAACTGTGTGTTACACTCACAAGTCCTGTACTTTAATAATAGATGAAATACATAGGAGCCAATATAATCTTTGATCATGTGATCCTGATATGTAGAATGTAAAATAAATGTAGCCTTTGGGTGTTGCAGAGCGGCTTATCATCTTAATTGATGGCGTTCCTCCCCAGCAATGACTGCAGCTTATTTAGTCTTATTTGCAGAAGAGAAGCTAAAAGCTGCAGTCATTGCGTTTCAAAGAGCATTGACAGCTATGAAATCCCTGTGACAGCAGTATGGAGAAGAGGTAAGCTCTCTCCTGTTTGATCCGTTTTACTGAGAGAATATCCCTATATAAAACACTGGAGATGACACGGTTCAGGATGGCGCTCTCACGTTGGGGAAGACTCGATTTTTATGTAGCTGTGGCTTTGATGAATGTCACAAAGCTGGAAGAGAGCCAAAATATGAAGAAAACAGCTGCTTCTGTTGTATTTGGGTCTGTTCTTATTAAATAAATCTCATAAATAGGCCTGGAAGGGTCCCAAAAATTTGAGCGAATACACATTTATAGTAGATATAGACTATATAGCCAGTATATGATAAATGATAAATCTAGCTTATACATTGCCATGCAGAAACAAGTACAGCATTCTCACAGAGGAGGAAAGAATACTTAAATCTGCAACTAAATCAATTGTAGCGATGATTTGACTTTTTATTATAACTGCTCTGCTCAAATGGCTTTATGAAAGTAGCAAAAATAAATAAGCCGCAAATGTAGCTTAAGGACTCCAGGTTCACATTTTATTATAAGGATATTGAGATCTGCATTATATTTGTAGAGTTTATGACAACAGTTTGGACCAGATCCAGTCTTGCATGAGGAATACAACTACATTTTAAGGTACAGGATACAGCGTTCCATACCTATAGGTACATCCACCAGTGAGGTGGGTATGGGCCGTGTGCGTGAACATGCAAAGTGGGGGGGCGGATATATTTAAAAAGTACATGAGGGTATCGGCCCTTCTGTACTATAATGAGTTCCGCACGCCTTCATTTTAATGGATGGCAATGCAAATGACAATTGAATCTGATTGGTTGCTATGGGCAACATCCCCACTTTCCAATCTAACTGCAATCTCTCCGCTTAGTAAATATACCCCCATAGCTCTTCCCAAAAGCAGAAGACCCCAAGAGTGAGAGAGTAAGATCCGCACAGATGTATGTATAGTCCTGTACAGTCACATTATGCATTTAACTTTTACTAAGTAAAAAGCATTTTATACATCGTAGATAAAGATTTAGACTGGACGTGTTCCAAACAGGACCATTCATTTGATATAAATATGTTTTTCAGTCTTGAATGAATCAGGGCTCAGACAATGTGACTAATTATAGCTTGCTTTCATCTCTACACCACAAAGAGCCTTACTGATGTTTAAGATAAGGTATTTTATTTTTGCTGACTATACCACTGGGTCCCATTATACCAGTGATCTTCCTTGCCTGTGGCCCTAGATAACCTCTTTAATCTGCATTACATGTCTCCATATTCAAATAGTTTTCCTTTTATCCTGTACCGTCCAGACGCTTGCATTTCCATCATCTGAAATGCGTTTTTCTTTAAGGCCAGGCCTGAAGATGCCGTTTGGTGACCTGAACTTGTGCATGTTGCTAACGTGTATAGGTTACAGATGGGAGGGATTGGATATAAGTTACAGGCTCCCTGGTGAAGTTCCCCATCATATGTCATAAATTCCTATGGTCTCAGTTCTGCTGTGTTGAAGGATGACACATTTGAACCCCTATGAACAGGTCCGTCCCGGCTTTGAAAAAACAAAATGTGCAATTAGAGCGAGCAGATTGCTGTAGCCGGCAGCTGGTCCAGTCCTGAATAACGCCGCGCATCTTTTGGGCTGTCTTTATTATCCCACTTGCCCTTGAACATAGTCCCCCTAGCATGTAGTAAAGCCAGCGTGACAGATTAAGCTGTTAGTCACAGCAGTGCTATAAGGACATGGAATAATGCGGCGTTTTGCGTCTTATTGTGAGGGCGGCCTGACACGAAGCACAGGCGGTTTTCCCATGCTGGAGCATNTGAATGAATGTGTCCATCAGACTCATGGCCCAGCACAATCGCTGAATGCAGATACCTTTTGTTAACAGCCTCTCACATAGACGAGAAATCACAACGTCTGTTATACTGAGCCCCTGGACAAAGCATCTTCTATTCTCCAAGAGAGCACGTGTGTCCCAGGGTCTGAGAACTCGAAACTAATCTGGGTTTGCTGAATAAATAACACTGCAAAATAACTTACATTTGTTCTGGCCAGGAAAAACATTAGCGTGCTTTCCAAGTAAGTATTAAATACCTCACACGTTCTCTGTCCAAGAAAGCACGCGGGTCATTGTCATTAACCCATTCCTTACTACAGAAACCAGGATAAGTTTGATTATGAAAGTGATGGTGTCATTTCCTTAATTGGTGGCGTGTGGGGGTGGTAACTGAGNTTATTATTAGTGAAAACATATTGGACCCTGACTTGAGTGTTCTCCTAGCAAATGTTTCCTTTTCAGTAGCATTTTCTTGATATAGTATTAATAGTATTTTGTTGATGTGCTGACCTCGCACGGATGGAAAACAGGCCATTTATGCGTTCAGGACCCTTCCCTAATTCCAAGACACTCAGCCCAGCCCACACTATACAGTTTAAAGCAGGGCTTGAAGTGGGTATTGTAAGGTGGCGGTATGGCACTATGACCCGCCCCTTATATAAGCCCTGCCCCNTCNGAACCCACGATTTTTGAAACTAAAGTCCCCCCCTCCAGCACTGAGGGGGTGGAGCTTAGAAANGGGGGCGTGGNTTAGTGGGAGTAGTGCTGGTATTCCATACCGGCCCACTTCGAGCCCTGGTTTAAAGTAATATCCGCTCCCATCAGCCAATGGAAAACCAGATCGATGCGACTAGCGCTCCTACCCCAGTTCTATAAATGCGCAGTATGCAGCCTGCGTAAATCATGTTATTTAGTGGACCATAACCCATACATTTGATGTGAATGGGCGGGTTAGGATGTCATCCATCCCCACCTATCCATATTACTGAGNGAGGCTGAGGCAGCGATTTACATTGCCTCACTGCCTCAGNCTGGATCCCAAGAGACTTGCCAACTTTCCTGAGATACCGGATAATTGCCTGTAATCCGGGAGAGTCGGCAACCTCGCGTTAGGACATATACAAGTTGGAGCTTGCNGATCGTCAATCCCTTTATGATAACAAACCATGCCAGATTATGACTGTGTATTTTTAAATTGGTATATAATTTACAAATGAATGATATTCCCCTTGTCCCTGGCATGGTGTATATAACTGTGTTGCAAATGACTGTGTCGTGTTGTGTTACACCATGGTAAGTGAAATGCCTGACTCGCCCTCCCAACACTGGCATTTATATGGCTNTTAATGCCAGCATATAATCGCATAAATTCAGCCAGGCCTAAACGTCTGCTTTGATTTCTTTGCCAGTTGTTTGGGTTTTTCTTATTACCTAGATATACAGTACATACTTGGATACACCAACTCTGTTGAGAAGGGAGAAGTCATATTTGGCTCCACTCCTTGCAAAATCGCTCGCCTTAATGTAAAGACCCCAAAATTTCCACTTCTGAGCCAAAGGAAATAAACTGGAGAAATCAAAGCTACAGCCAGAGGTTTACCTTATGTGAACCCAACATTTCCACCCTGTTCCAATATTATAATGTGTTATTTAAACAGCTGGGCTGCCTGGAAGTTGGCACTTTACACCTGCTAAACTCAAAGGGTCGATTTTGGGAATGAAAGCCACAACTTTACCACAGATGTTGGTGTCAAATGGCGAAAATGAACAAATCACAATATATTTTTACCATCTGACATACACAGAGACGCTCGAGTAAAAACATAATGAGCTGCATTGTTGCAGACTTATAGGCCATATGGTATGGATTAGTTTTATGTGTTCCCCATAGCTGCAGTTAGTAGGATTATTTTGCTGGATAACATTCATCTATACACATACAGTTTAGAAATGCTTTGGTTGCTGGGCCAGACATAGTGTGACTGATTTTCAGTGACTACCTTAAGAAGAGNAATCGTAGTAATTTCCACAGAACCGTATACACAGGTAATTTCCTACCCTTCCCTTGTCTTTTGTCTATCCTCAATGCCATAGCCAGTGATATCTCCACCATCAAGTCGACAACCCTCTACAGGACACTACAGTGGCACCTCTAAATTGCCCGGTTCCTCACTATAACTATAATTACATCCTGGAACCCCACCTCTATTTTTTTTTTCCCCAGGCTAATACCCCATTCACATTACCTCAAATTAACTGTCTATTTTTGATGAAAAAGCCGGCTTCTAAACTCAGTGTGAACGCTCAATTTGCAAAAAGCCGGCTACTTAAAGGTTCAGAGCCTGCTTAAAAGAAGGGGTTTTGCCCTCCTATCCAGCTTTTACAGTCAGTGTGAACACTAAAAAGCTGGCTTTCCTCTCCCATTGTGTTTGTGCAGAGCTGATTGGCTCACACAGTCAGCTGTTTCCAGCACAACACTGCCTGTCTCTCCCTCCTCCCCCCCTCCCCTCATGTAAACAAACAATCACAGCCAATCACAGCACATTTTCTGAGTAATGATGTGTACTGGTAGCAAAAAGCAGGGTTCAATGTGAACAGTGCAGACACTGCTTTTTTTTTGTACAAAAAAAGCTAGCTTTTTCAGCTAATCTGAACGGTACTTTTTTCACAGCTGCACAGATTTCCCCAGCTCTACACCCTGGCTCATAAGCCAGCTTTTTTCACGGCTGGTAATGTGAACGGAGTATTACATGTCTAAGGAACGATTTTGCATATGCCATCACATTAGACACCAATCTTCAAGACTTTTAAATCTCACGTCTTACAGCCTAACCCCATTGCCTCTGATACCATCTCCTTCTCTCAGTGGCACTCTATCTGGGTGCAGCAGGGCCCTCTTATGAAACATGTTAAATAACCCGACCCTGTGTTTGTGCGCTTCCCCAGAGGCTTTTACACTGGCGCTCTGCTTGGGTACTTTTTCATGGCACCTGTCTCGCAAAATTTTTTGGAGAATACACTATATATAATTTTGTCATACCATAAGTAGTGATTTGATTATTATGAATTAATGTTTTTATTTATAAGGCGCCATGCAGTTTCTGTAGCATTGTACAATTGGCAGGGGTACAAAGTGATTACATAGAGGTGGGGAATAATATGAACTGNTGTGGGATGTGGAGCAAAAGTAAAGCAGGTCAGCCTGTCGAAGAACAGTTGAATAAGAAGTGCAGAGGTGTTCACAAGGGGAGGTGATAGGCGGTTGGCATGGGGTGGGAGGATGATAAGGAGGGTGGGGGTCCCTGCTCTTGCATGCTTACCTACTCAGTGATGAGGTCTATGCATATTTTGTGAGCCCTGGCATTGGACTGCTCTCTCGCTCACTCTCTGTTGTTTGTTTTGTAAGTCACCTTAGATTGTATCAATAGAAAATATGACAATAAATCTCCCAGACTTATTTAATGTATTCGCTTTTACCATTTCTGTTGGGGGAGAGGGGGGGGTGGCATCTATCTACTACCTCTTTGTGAAGGTATTTGTCTCCTAAGCCTTGGTCACACCAGTTTTTCAGTGTTAGAACTGTTAAATCTCTTAATATTAAGTTTTAATGTTTAAGTTATATCTCCAGTCTAGAATGAAAGGATAAGACACATTACATGTTCTAAAATACTGTGCTGGAAAAACCAGACTACCTGCATATAACAGAGACAAAACAGCTCAGCAAGGGCAGGAGTGTATTGTCTGGGCATATCCTGCGCTTCGCACTAATTGCTAACGTCATGTTCTTCTGCTAAGTGTAACGCAATGAGACATGCCAGGAGGCTTTTTGTGTGTATTCATTTACAATATGTGTGTCAACTTGAAGACGTGATTGTATTTTATGTTTCATTACTGCTCTTGGTTTCACTCATGCAGACAAGATTGTGATTCTTGAGTCATATGAAAGAAACTTAAGAAAACTAGATCTGTCTCGGTGATTATTTTGTATTCGTTTTGGTGATACACAGCATTGATACTGTTGTCATAAGTAAGACATGTCTTTCTGTGAAGCACGCTAATTGTTATCCAACAAGCTCTACACTCCTTTACATGAAGCCCTGAACTAGGGATCGTTGCTTTCATTTTCAGTCTGGTAAAAGCATATTGATTGATGTGGTTTACTGTATATATTTATGTCGGAATTGAATCGATATTTAAAACAAGAACAACACAATTATATAAATAAAATTATTTTTAATAGTGCAGCAGACGTCACTGAAACCTGTGGGGGAAATGTGGTTTAAGCAACATCGCTGGCATAGGAGGGCATAGATATAGTCAAATCATTTACATGAAACATGGGCACTGAGGCGTATCAGAACTATATGTAAAAAAAGATGGTTGTTAAAGCTACAGCACTGTATGTAGTACGTAGTGGAATAGAGCAAATACCCATTACTGCTCTGTTAACCAGTGTGTGTGTGTGTGTGTGTGTGTGTGTGTGTGTGT
>JABWIB010002631.1:12048-34142 GCA_016617825.1 Platyplectrum ornatum | reverse complement strand
CCCAATCCATGGTAACAGTAGGGATTTGAGCAAGTAAATTGCATTAAGCCACTACTCAAGCCTAAGTATGAGAGATTTGCTTGCTGTCTCGGGAGCAATGCCGCAATTTTGGGAGTTTCCCAGACATTCCTAGAGAGCCAGCACCTGTGTTTTTAAGCCGTTTGCTACATACATGTTAGTCAGTGCCCCATTGAAACTTACACACTGTTTCGCCCCCACATGGACTACTACCTTATGATAAAGGTAGTTGTATGATTGGATGATTTAGACTATACTTCAATGTAAATAACACTTTATTTGTTGTTTTTGTGACTATAAAATAAAAGGCGCATCAGTGCGGGGATTGTTATGTGCCTGATGAATCCCCTTCCTCAGTAGCCATCCGATACTTGTACATGTGGCACTCATTAGGAATTGTAAAACAAGCCCTCTGCCTTATGTGTAGGCTGCTTGTAGTCAGAGAAACGTCCATTTTACAGACACAGCAACTAATTGTTAACAACCTAGATCTCCAAGTGGTCAGATGCACAAAATACTGTATAGCAAACTTTCTTTTTCCATTTCCCTGTCTACTTCCATTGCCAGTGACATGTGAACGTCCTCCATCTGGCAATGATTGCCTTTAATATTGTATAATATATTCTACTATCCTGCGCTAGCGTCTGTTAAGGATATATAATACAATGTGTAGTCAAAAGGCCTTATTTAAATCAAACATAGAATCCCCCAAGTAACATTATACCACTACGTCCCTATATCCCTAGCTCCAGGATGGCAATGGCAGATGCAGCGGGAAATGGATTTTATTTTATTAATACAACTTAGCTATTTATATGTACACACTTTCTTTCTATTCTTTTATTGTTTGATCTGGATTTCTAATTTGAGGCTATACATGCCAGGTCATGTATCCATAGCACGCTCAGACCTAGCTAAGATTTANGCATTGCGTGTTTCATTGTGGAGGCCAGTGGTGTTTCTGGGTTGGATCCATCCTTGCAGGGAAGAGATTTTGGCCTAAATTTACAAAGCAGGGAGATTGCAGGGAATTTAACAGTGGGGACGTTGCCCATAGCAACCTGTTTCAGCTCTGTTTATTTTACATACGAGAGAATATGAGCTTGAATCTGATTGGTTACTATAGGCAACATAACCACTTTTCAATCTCACTGCAATCTCCCTGCTTAGTAAATTTAGGCCTTTGACTCCTAGGTCTATATTTACTAAACTGCAGAATGGAAAATTGGAGATGTTGCCCATAGCAACCAATTAGATTCTAACTGACATTCTCTAGTAGTTTAATAGCTAAAATCTGATTGTTTTCTATGGGCAGCATCTCCACTTTACCATTTCCGCTGTTTAGTAAATAAAGGCACACACCTTACATAACCATAGCAACCAATCAGATTCAAGCTCTCGATTTCATTTTATATACTGGAGAATAAGCTCGCATCTGATTGGTTGCTATGGGCAACATCCTCACTTTTCAATCTGCCAGTTTAGTAAATTTAGGCCTTTGTTTGCAGGATATCTTTATTTAAGAAAACCAATGCCTCATTTTCCAAATATTAGTTTGTAAGATTCATGCCATTGAATGATGTTGGTATCATGACCAGCACAGAGCGCTAATTAATATGTTGAATGTTTATAAATCACAGCTATTAATAACAATAACAGTAGTAAATGTATATACATGTTTACATGTGAAACATTAGCTGTGAAATTGAAACAACAAACATTTTTTATAAGTAGATGGCACGTCAGTAGTTTATATTATCTTGAAAAAGTTCAAAATCCTCTTCCAATGAAGATAGATTGGAATACAGTAATTCTTATTGCTCCTCAATGACTATAGGAATTTATGTATTTATGCACACTAGACCATAAGATTCAAAGTAAAGGCTGAAGCCCTAAGGTAGGAATCTTGATGTCGATTCACCTATAAACATGGATCCCCTGTTCCCACATGATTACCCTACAGGACATACCACAGGACTAGTCCGTACATAGTTAATGTATTCATTTTCAATTGACCGTAGAAAGAATTACTGGTTAGACCTATTGACAACAATAGTTTGTGAGATCATCAGGGCTGCCATTAGAAATGCCCGAAATGCCCTTGACTACCAAAATTGATAAGACCCTGGCCCCCCATGTGACGTTAGACGTCATGACATCACAACGTCCATCTGGGATGAGCTCAGTTAGATGCCAGTACTACTGTCATGCAGTGACATCGGCATGGCGCCGGTCCCCTGTTCTGTCCGGGCCTGGGACAGTAGTACTTATATATGAGGGGTTCGGGTAAGACTGTCTGCACTCCTGCCCAGTAATAACCAACGTGTATGCATTGCGAGTAATAGCAGATGTGAACACTTCAGTGTAAGAGGAGTCCAGCATACCTTGCATTACAAAGTCTCAGGCGCTTTAAGCCGTGCACACTTTTCTAGCATGTAAGCAAAATATACTTTACACATCAGTCTTCTCAGTCATGTGCCTACAGGTATTTATAGACTCTGCAAGAGAGAGCTTAAGGGCCATGTTGACATGCCATTGAGTCATCTATGCAAACCACAGCCTAAGCGTCTGGAATCAGACAGAAGCTTTTTTTTCTTGATTGTACCGTTGTTTTTTTTTTTTTTGGGGGGGGGGGGTGAGGGGTGAGAGGAAACGTGCACCACCCTTCTCTGTTACCCTCCCCCACACTCTCTGTGATACTTGTCCCAGACCCATCTGCCTGTCAAGCCTAAACCAACACACTAGTATAGGGGGTAGAGCCAGAACATACGCTGTTTAAAATGTTAATACTATACATTCATCACCGTGCCATTGCTAGTTCAACAGGTTATGTTTTTCCTTCTCAGCTTTTTTTTTATCCTCCCCTTGAAAAAAAAAAACGAAAAAGCTAAACATTAACTCTTTACACAAGGACAGCATAGCATGTGTATGATTGGCAAAACTGGTGTTGTAACTACTTGCATGCAGTATTACATTTAATATGCAAAAAACAAAACCCCACAAACTTTTAATATATTTTATTTATTCAGAAATATGTATTTTTATTCACTTAAGTTTCAGAAACTTATATACCTAGCTATATAAAGCTATTTTGTGTACCTGTGATTTATTACTGTGTTTCCCCGTTAATTAGACCTACCCCGAAAATAAGCCCTAGTGAATTCCCTGGGACTTGGGGGGCATGGTGGTTATAAAAGCAGGACTGGGGGAATGATGGGTATAAAAACAGGACTGTTTATATAAATCTCTGTCAATGTTAATTAAAATAAGACCTACCCCGAAAATAAGCCCTATGGTGTTTTTTTTGGACCCAAAAAATAATAAGACAGTGTTTTATTATCGGGGAAACACTGTATATGTACTTTGACTGTTTCAGGAATGAGTGACGTGTTATACAGTGTATGTGCTTTGTTCTACCTGTGGTCAGTGCTAGAGTGCATTATGTTTTATTAGCCATTAATAGTTTCAAACGAAGGTGTTTATTTTCCAAGGAGTGCTGTACTGGATAACTGAACAGTAGCCAGTATCATCACGGACTGGCCTTCCCTTGCTGCCCACCTTGCCAGCAATTCTCTTGGCACGTTCTCTCCAACAAAACTTCTATCAGACTTTTCCTCTCTGAAGTTGCTGCAGTTTCTAATGTCAGACATAAAGGACTGATATGGAGGAAAATCAGGAGTGGCGTGGTATTGACGTGAGTCAAAGGCTCTGGGAGACCCCCAGGTTATTGCCGAAGGGCTGCATGTAGAGCCTTCTCCCTTCTCTACTGTGTCCATTCTGGCTTCTGACGGAATTCGGAATCCTCGGGTGCACCTTCCTCGTATCTAGTGGCGGCAGATACACAAATTGCCTGTGTTTGCAGCCTCTAACACTTTGTGTGAGATGGTAATGTCAATGCTATTCATTGTGACTAAACGGGTGTGGTTTCATTATGTAATGCAATGCTAAGGCTGAGACAGGGCTTGATGCCACAAATCACAAAAGTCTCTACATACTGTCATCTCCTCTTCCCCTCTAGGATCCTGTAAGGAAGAAATCACCTTGTCTGCTGCTGATCTATCATTGTGGGGAAAAGTCATTTATACGGTGTTGAGTGTGACACAGTATTAATATGAATACCAGCTAGAACAGTAACACATTAGGCTCACATGTGAATATGGCAGACAATAAAGCATGCTGCAGATGAAAAAAGGAAATGTGTGAAGATCATCAGTCTTACACCAGGGACATTAAAAAATTAATCCACTACACGATTGTGGATTTTGGCTAAAATCATTGCGGTGTATGGCCACTTAGACAAAAAAAAATTTAGACGATAAATGCCAGGAAAACGCAACTCAGATATTGTTGATGAATCGTAATTNATCAACAATAAAAAAAATATGGAAAAGATATAAAAAAAACAAATAAATACATATACATATTTAAATTGTAAAGCGCTACGTAATCTGATGGCGCCATATAAAAACCTGTTAATAAATAAATACATATTTACCTTTGTACAGCTGTGGCTGGGAACCAGAGAGGTGCCCAGCTGCTCCCCGTGTCCCTCAGCACTTCCTGTGCGACTGCATAAAGAAAGTATTTTTACAGGGTTTTTTTTATGGGCCCCACTAGAATTATATTGTAATAGTGGATGGCCCGAAGATGGGCAATTGGTCCTGTCTGCACCAATTTCCACTAGAACAATATTGTTCTAGTGGATGCCAGCAGCTGGCTGTGATGTTCAGTGTGCTTTAAGCTGCGGTTAGCTGCATATTTTGAGATTCACAGATTACAAATGCTGATTTGCAAGGTCATTATTGGTTCAACAATTAAAGATATTCTACTGGAATGCTGCTTGCAGTACCCTGGTTCATTGTGAAGAGGGCGCCATTGCTATTGTGATGTATACATACATATACATACCATTCTGTGTTGATAGCTTTGCACCTATGTATGTACTTTCCATTATAAATTGCACCTAATTTATGGAAAGGACCTCTGCAACTTGAGATTTCATGAGGCACTGTCACTGGAGAGGGTTCATATCAGGACACAAGTCATATGGTAATAGAAGTTTTATCTTCCCATCACACCACCCTTATGGATGTCTGTGCATCAGCATCTCCTAGTGTTTCTGTTGCAGAGGCAATACCCTGCTTCCAGTGCTACAAAGAAAAGGTTCTCTGCTTACAAAACACTGGATATTTTTTTTGATAATTATAAATATAGAAAAGGATATAATTGCTTGTTAACTGATTTTGTTTGCGCAATTAAAATGTTAGTTGTTGCATATGGACTAAATGATTTCTCTAACTTCTGTTATAAATCAATTTGCACCAGAATGTTTTGCCATATACGGCCAATGTATAAGCTGGACTTTTACTGTATTTAAAGCAGTTGCCAACTGTAGTGCACTGTCACATCGAGATGTATCTGCAGCAAACCTGATCATGAATTTGAAGAGCTCCTTGTATAAGCCCCGCCGCCAAGGACCCACAATCTTCCCCATAACCTCATCCTCCTCCATACCCTCACTTATAAATACCCACTTTGTGCCCTGTTATTTACATTACAATGGAGTGTCCAAAATAGGTGACCTTTTTATTACAATCTCTAATCCAACAACCATAAGTATTATCCTATTTATGCCATGTTTACATTTAACACGGATGTATTTTATATATTTTGCTGAGGCACCTGTGAAATGAAAGAAGCAGCAAATTTACTTGTCACCTCTTCTATCGTGGAAAATCTGCCCACATGATCCGGTGGTGTCATTCCCATAACTAGCTGGGAAGTTGTGTTTGCTGCATGATACATTATTGCTACAATAAATCACACAAATGAGGTAATAACATTTTCTGCGCTAACTAAGGTCTGAAAAAAACAAGTTGCAAAGGCTTCACAATTCTAAAGAGCTTTCTAGTGTCTGTGACTGATAGCACTTAATACAACTACAACTGTTATCCAGGAATGAAATCGTCTTTATACAGCTATGACTTCATTTTATCTCCGGGATAATGGAATTTCCAGGAATACAGTTTTAATGTATATAAAAAGCTCACAATGGCTACTAGAAATTATAAACACAGCTGAAAACCAGAAACTGTCAGGATTTGGCAGCTATGTGAGTCCTGAATTCAGTCCAAAAGTAAAGTTCATCTGGGGCCAGCATGCATGCATGAGAGAGAGGCCTTGTTAGTGCCTTTTAGTGCTGAATATTGTCTTTGCTGAAGCTATAGTCGCGTTGTTCCTACTGCAAGCAGTGCAGAACCTGTGTGTAGCGAGTCCCGAATGGGATTCATTTCTCCGATATCATTTCTTCTAATTCATTTTGTCCGCTATCCAGGGCACTGTCCAGGGCATTCAAAGCTCACTTCTCATCAATGTGGCGCAGAGTCATGTATATACTTCAACCAGACTTACATCCCATTGAAGTTACGAGTGTGAAGGTACAAGTGGGTAAAACCATGTTGAATTGCAGGGGAGGTAAAATGAATGTCAGTGTTTGCATGCAGGGAGAATACTTTATTTTTGCATGTTGCACACAGATACTGACCAGTGTTACTGTTACACTGTTATTACACTTGTGCTAGAAACATCATCTCTCAACTCTAATACTGATTGCAACTAATTACATTTACCTCCTCTGCAATTGTGTACACTATGATATCCTATATTGGGAATGACCCTAAAGGTGTACCCTTATCTCAGCAACCAGCAATGCTTTATTTGGTTTAAGTTTCCACATCACTATATATTATTTAGTTACTTTGTAATAGAGTTGACTTTATTGATTTGCTTCTGCAAACATATTTGAGGTCACACCTGTTTACTTAAAAATATGTTTTTATGCGAAAACGTTTTAAATAGATTGAGTTTTTGGGCATAGTTACAAATAACATGGTGATGGTCAGAAAATCTACAATGATACTGCCAACACTATAAGACTGCTTCAAAGACCAGTAAGGATTAGAATTTACTCCCTACTCCTGTGTCCCTACTGCTGCCTCTACTACTACTACTCCTACTATTATGTCTTCTGTACTGCCTCTATCTCATTCTTTCCTCCCGCTCCTCCCACCACTGGAGCTACATGAGCGATTCACGAGCTAGTGTTTAGGGTTAAGGTTTGAAATGGTGTAATGCTGGACACAGTTAGTGTCACCATTATAAATTTCGGCCTGACAGATGTCAAGCCAATGACCCCGTTGGCTAGAAGACAGTTTATAGGTTTAACCCATCACTGCTGAATTCATAGTCTTTGACATTCTCTTACATTTGCTGTTTCATATGACATCCATGTCCAGTTACTATTTATTTATAATTTAATATTTTGGACAGGCCAGTCATCTGTTCGCGCACTCCTTACACATTACTAAGGAACTGACTTCCACATCGGCGTTATTTTTAGTTTAGATTTATTTGTTTTTATCGCGGCACGCTGTCTGAGGAAATAAGGAAAGCTTTTACAAGTTTATGTAAGTAACTTCTGTACGTAATGGAAGGCAGCACCTTACACACTGAGAGCCGAGCTCTTTCACGCTCGCCTTCCTCGTGTTGTTTATTTATATAATTCTATATATTTTACCAGCTACATTTACTGACATAAGGAAATAAAATAGAAGAACAAGCCCACATCCTTTTTTTTTGCAGGCAATAGAGTCTGACTAGAAACAGTACACGAGGCTACATCGGGTACTTGGAACGCATATGACAAATGCCACAAATGCTGCCTTCCTGGCATCTCCCCAATGTTTACATGTGTAACTGAAAAGAACCGGATAGGTGTTACCCAAAGCTGCACAAAGTGTTTGCTCAGTGTGTTAATCGCCATCATTTAGAGAAATTGAGGGAAAACGATCAGTCAGCAGATGAGATTGTTTGTCTAAGGTGTGTTCAGATGGACTGGTGAGCAGACATGAGCTGAAGTGATAAAGATATAAGCTTTACCCTGGAAGAGACTAGACATTTATATGTACAATCTCAAGGACGCTAAGAAGATCAAATTAGAAAATAAGTAATTTAGTTTATACATTGAAAGTGACGGCAGATAAGAGCCACATGACCCCTCCATTCTGCCCAGGTGCGTATTTAAAACTATACTGACATTATTCTATTCTCCATTATGTTCAGTGTGAACGGGCATATTCAGATAAAGGTTTGAGCAGATGTGTGGTGGGTTGTAAGACTATTGGCAGATATGCAGGAGTTGTGTGCCAGTGTGTGGGAAAACTAGAGATTTGGCATAAGAGTTTGAACTTATGTATACTGAGACATAAATGTATATAGCTGCATCTGTTAGAGACAACAGTGACATGATCATGGATGTAATAAATACAAGTGCAAATGTGATATGTTCCCTAATGCTAACAACGTGCTTTTATGTCATTTCACAGGTGAGAGGCCATTTGAATGCAGCTGGGACGAGTGCAACAAGAAGTTTGCTAGGTCAGATGAACTCGCCAGACACTACCGCACTCATACCGGAGAGAAGAAGTTCTGTTGTCCTATCTGTGAGAAACGCTTCATGCGTAGTGATCACTTGACCAAGCACGCCCGCCGCCATGCCAACTTCCAACCCAGCATGCTTAAGGGCCGAGGGGGAGTCAGTTCTCGAAATGGATCTGTCAGCGACTGTAGTCGTTCTGATGTATCTAGTCCAGCCATTAGCCCAGCAAGCTCCCCTTAAATCTACTTGCACTGGACATTAGCGCTATGCCTCTGCTAATGTGGAACACTTTGGGAAATTAACGTTTTCTTACCTGCATTTAACTTTCTTTTTGTACATTTTTGTTTTTTATTTTTACAGTGGTTTGAAGATTGCTTTTTTTTTTTCTTTTTTAAACTAATAGAACAAATACCGGATACCGTTCTAAGGATATACTTCCATAGCTCCTTCGTACTTATATTTCAAAACATTCCCGGCTGCCTTTGTCTTGGATTTCCAAAAAATTCTATTAATCTCTTTTGGATCTCCAGTATAATACAGGTTATTTTGTCCTGGATCTTCAGAATTCAGTACGATCTCAGTTTTCTACCTCCAGATTTCCACAAACTCCTGTTTTATATACAAATATATATATATCCATATCGCTATAAGTCCATCGTCCCTACCATAAGTGTCTCCAGAACTATGTGTGTACAGGATCTGAACTCAATGGATAATTATCATTTTGTATCTTGGATCAATTTCAAAGCCCATCTCTTGCAACCCTTTCTTGGAACTGATATACAGGAAATCATTTGTCTCATATTCATCAAATGCTTAATATATACTTCCAAAAGGACAAAAAATGGTTTATTAAACTATTTACATCACCTCAGGACTAAAATGAATAATAAAAAAAAAACTTGCACAACAAGAGCAATTGTCCACAAAATACACTTCAACAAGTTGTTGAATATCACCTATTCTTCAATATTTCCCCCCTCTCAGGGATAGTTCATAGTACAATGAAGTCACATCTTTACTATAGCCTTATACTATGTGAGGTTTCATTTTTTTTTTTTGCACTTTTTGTTTTGTGCATGAATGGGGTGACAGCCCTGAAATGAGTCCATTTAGTGGTAAACTTGATTTTGTTTAAACCTTATGATTTAAATGTCAATATTTACACACATGAATTCATTTTTGTTTTGTGGCTATTTTAAATATCAGCATAGTTTTGTATTTTCTAAAGAATTTAGATGATACATTCATAATGCTGAAGGGCTTAACTCAGGGGTCCGACGGCAAAATAAGGAGGGGGGTCAACGCTGGTTTATTCAAGGCCATTGCTTTACTCTGTTCAGCATAGCATGCAGAGGTTCTGTGGTGTGCACAATGGGGGCCAGTTTGGGCATTCAGTTCTCAAAATTAAGGCAGAAATGAGGCTTCATTGTGTATATTCCAACCTCCACACATGCTAAGAGCAGACTCTGAAATATATGGACCCCATAGAGGCTGCATGGGCTGCTTGGCTGTACTCTGTACTCTATACAGTGAACGTTATATTCATTTCAATATGGATTCAGTGCAATTTCTTATCTTCTTATCAGGTCACATAAAAGAGCACCTCTTTCCAAGTCACTTGTGATAAGTGCCTGAGAAAGCAGCACTATCCGCAGTGGAGATAATTTAACTGACATTCAGTAAAAAGGAGTAAAATGTCTTTGACACTACTAAACATGCATAGAATGCACCAGACCAGGGCTTCTATGTCTGATGCTGATATTACCTATATTCCAATTCTCAATTTCCCCTATTATTGGAACCCTCCTTTTCTCAGTAACTTTTTGTATAAGTATTTAATAAAAATCTGAAAACTATTACTGGCAATCCTGAAAGTCACTCGGATGCTATTTCCATTTGCATCTTACTTAATACAACTGTTTTGTCTTCCCCCATTTTCTGCAACTTTAACAATCAGTTGAATGCTAAAATCTTGTAATAAACTATTGCCATGTGATTGAATTAGATGTGGCATTATTTAAAGAAAATATTTTAACAGATTTGTGATAACTAAAATGTATTTAATGAACAAGTGCTGCCTACTCACCAATTTATTCAGGTGTGTCTGGGAAGTGGTATTCATTATATGGTGCATTTACCAAGTGATATTGATACTAACTGTCTAGCAGTGCATTCTGGGACAAGGTCTGTATCGGTATTTCTCATAACGTTGGATAATGCAAAAGCTACATCTATGGCAAATGGCTTTTTTTATGCATAAAACTATCAGCTTCACTAATAATAGGTATTGCACTTTGGGCTTTTGAGTGTATTTGTTTATTTCGCTATATAAATATATATATATATATATATATATGTGTTTGTATAAGTCTATACAAATAAGCAACTGTAAACTGCAATACGGTTTTGTAGCAGGATCTACGAAACCACAGTTTTAAATCTCCGGTTATCACTGATCTATAACATTGCATCTGCTCTAAAGTTTTAAATCAGGATCTTTTATTGAGAAAATAGTCGAAAAGTAAAAAAAAAAAAAAGTGTATAGTTTATGTGAAGTGCTTAGAGCCTTAATGTTTTCCTCGTCTTTCTGTGTTGGAAATATATTTGTGAGCTGTGCGTCGCAGTGCAGTGCAGGGAAGTTGTAGTTCCGATCCAGCATTGTGGTATATGTAAGCTCTCCCTATAGTCCAAGGTACATATGTAGTACTACTAAAGCACCGCTAGACCTATGGAAAAAAAAAGTAGTGCATAGGAACAAAAAGGGTATAAACTAGTGTAAAAAGAGGATAAGAAAAAAATATTTACATCCATGTGTTGTGTGTTACGCTATTTTTTTCTCCGTCCTTCACTATTAAGAGTTTATTAAGTGTGTGCATATTTCCAGACCCTCAGATGATTCCTAGGTAAAGTAAGCAGCAAAATACCACAACAAATAGCTTGTTGCGCTCAGCCAGAGGAGGCTCATTTCAGCGCCTTTCCCCCTACCCTCTTCCCACATGCAATAAATGGCAATACTTTCAGAGACCTCAAATGCATGAACAATGTTTACTGATCTTAAACCTGTCTGAATTCAGTGTATTAAAATAAAATCTATACAATCACATAATAGTTTTACANTTATCACCTAAAAAGTCTATCAAACATTTTATTCGTTTTAACCATTCATCGATCCCCATCGGTTTTTCGTTTATTAATGCAATGGCTTATAATAACTATATAACATTTTATTGATGTTTTTCCATTNCTTTCCATCCTCCTGCCGAGGATATAGACACCAATGCTGCTCGTGCTGACATTATTTCTTAAGCATCTGTTAGTTGGTATTCTACCAGTTATGTAAAGGCATTTGTAGGGTAAGAATGCCTACTAGAGGGACTAGATTNACCACACTCCCTTTCCACTTAATCTATGGGGTTCAGTCATTAAAACCCAGTGACTGCTTTATCTTCAGTGCAGGCGTATAAGAGACATGGGGTAAGAAAAGAGAGCAGTCAGACAATAAATGATAAGGCCAGTACATTTCTGTCAGTGAGTGGAGACTAAACTTATATAGTCTAGACTTATAAAACTTATATAGAAGTTGAGAAGTTCTTATGAAAATATATGACATTTTGTCTTCATAGAAATAGTGGTAAAGAGAACAAATATTTCAAACCAGAAGGAGGAAAACAGAGCAATTGCAATTTCCCCTCTGTCTGTTTAGTAAATGAACCCCTATGTTTTGCAGGTGAGACCAATTCGACTTTTCTATATGTAGTTTTGCTTGGCCTCCGGTAATCAGAACTGTGCTTTAATATACTGTAATACTGTGTAATGTAACTCTAGCGGTTTTGCTAGTGTATGCTTTAGCTGTTCTTTTAAGCTCCTTGCTTATAGGACACCTTAAAATCGTAGNTCCCGATAACAGTGGAAAAGTTCCGATTTCTGATAATGGGATGATATGGGGTGGGGGTTTGGGAAGGGTTCATTTACCCCAGTTTAATAAATGGCCAAAGCAATCATTTTTCATTGTCATTGTCAGTGCTAAGTCAAAGCACATGTATTTGAAGCCTTAACTATTATAACACAGGTGATAAAAATGCTACATTCTTTTACAGATAGTGCACCATTGTTGCATATTGCCACTAGCTCGGCCTAGTTGGGTGAAATTTAGGTGTCTAAACAGGATAATATTATACACTTCTGCTCTTCCTGGTTATTCATATCAGAGCCAAAGGGTTCAGCTTGTATAGATTTTATTTTTTTCTATAGGACTTTATAAAACAAGCCTTTTTTTGTTTTAAACCTTNTTACTAAGTGCAGTGCTGTTTCTAGGTACTGAGCATCCTTCTGAATTATAATAATGGNCCGGGTCCAGAACTGTGCTTCTCTGCCCTGCCCTTGCAGTACCCATAGCTACTCCTCCGACCTCTCGGATTCACTTCACTTTACCAAGCCTACTATGGGAAAGCATTCAAAAGTCTTGATTGGTAGGATCCAGATATGTAATGAAATGGCATAGAGAATGCATTGAATGAACGTTTAGTTAATTTCTGGATCCGGTCCAATGGCTTCCTTTGCTAAAGAAGAGTGTGAACCACTGGTTACGTGGACAATTGAATTAATAAATTTCATGCTGATCAGCAGATGTGTAACACTTTTTTTTAATAATTTTAATACTAAAAAAATCTACGCTGGAGGGTGCTAATATCAGAAATATAGTTGTTCATGTCAGTAAAAGAGAAATAATATATATTCAAGGGTTACTAAATCCAATTTCATACACAGTAGTAAGTACGCAAGTCAGAATGGATTTCTGTAAGTACTTATTTGCAGCTGGACAATATATAATTAATAGAGTTCATTATTTTAAAAATCTCTGGATGAAATATTAGTAAGTTATTAGCACAAAATAAAAGGGCAAACTGTGAAGTTTAAAAAAAATTATAATTTTTGTAACTTTATTACTGTGGGCCACAATTTCAGACATTTGCATTTAGTATTAAATCTATAAAGTCACAAATATTGAATTACAAGAAGTATAGTTAATCTTAAAATATAAGAAGAAACAGGCACAGTAAGGGACATAGCTGCAATTTGATATCGGATAGATTTATAATGCTACTTGGGTTACAGTTTTATTACTGAAATTGGCCTTACCATACTTTTATTTATTTTATGTTTTTTTTTAAATAGAGGCATTTGGTCTCTGCCCCAGAAACTTGTTGTTTTGGTAAGGGGCTACCAGCCACATCTTAAAATGATGAATTATTCTAAGCTAAAGCAGGAAAATTCTGTGAGCACATAGTTTACACCTATTGCCAAACTTCCTTTTATACCAAATGCTCCAGGTTCTGATTGCAAAGGAGACGTGACTAACTGTTCCCTTACTGGAAATTGAGTGCCAAGATCTTGGCATGGCTTAGGGTACATGATCCAATTGATCAGTTTTCAAGTTTGAAGGTGTGAATAATGTGAGCCGAAACATATTTTTAGAAACAAATAACATTACTAGGGGCCGAATCAATTNGACTTTGCGCTGTATTTTCTTCCTTACACAAACAGCGTAATGGAGAAAATCTGCGACTTTTTAGCATAGAGCCGCGTATAAAAAGACGCAATGTGTGCTGTGTCATAATAGACGGGAAAAAGCACNACCAGCTTTTTCCTGTCTTNGCGGCACATTAAATCGGCCCCTTAAAGTACTCAGTGTCTTCACTGCTTCAAACTAGAATTAGAGCTGCTTTTTAATGAACATAGGTTTAAGTTTGCAATATAATTGCTTGAGCAGCATAGAATTGATTCTACTAAGGGGGCTGACTTTCATGTTGTGTAACAAAATATAAATATTTAGAAATGTTCCACAATGCAGTTTTGTGAAGCGTGTTTACATGTGTGTTATTCGAAGCATGGTCTGTGTTCCCTGTCCTACAAGAGAAATGTTTTGCTAGTGTTAGGGTGTATATATAGCAAAAACAGAATAACAGAAGTGGTGTGCATCATCGCTCCCATATTTCAATCTTGAATCTTGTTTTGGATGTCTAATTCTGTCGGTAAAAAAAAAAAAAAAAAAACCAAAATAGGTGCAAATATGTTGTGACAGACATCTACTAGGTGTAACAAAACAGCTATTCCCTGCTTATGGCAGAAACAAATGCATGGTATATAGAGAACTGATTTTAGTTGTTGGTGGCAGATATATAGATAGAACCAAAACCATACATACCATAAAAATTGTTTGTAGCTAAAAAGTAACAGGTGCGACAGATATACACAGTAACCAGAGTTCAGTTATTTGATTTTCATTAAGCCCAAAATGTTTTCAGATCATAGATCAATAAATAAAACATAGATATTGAAGGGTACTATAAATATGTTATCATAGATATCTCCGCTTTATGATTCTTCATCTAAATATATTATAAAAAAAAATATCTGATACATAGAGCACATTATGCAAGAGAATGTTTCTACAGAGTCCACTTTCTATTACATATATATCTAGAGCAATTTCAGAGAGCTATTTTACAAAGTGACAGTAATAAACCAATATTTGGGCATTGATATTGCAGATTCAATAGAGTCTATATTTGGGCATTCAGGTATCTTATCTATTTATCATTTCTCAATCTAGGCATTTTGTGCAATTTCAGTTTCAAAGTTTCTCTTTATGCAAATTTTTATTATTATAACATTAATGTTCTTTTAATGCTTACAGTGTTTTTGTTATATTCTCTGTGTATGTGTGTATATATATATATATATATATATATATATATATATATATATATATATCTCAGTTTCTCCTGCTAAAGGTTTCATTTAATTTTGTCTTGTAGTTGGTTTGACTAAAGCAATGGACGATGTTAGTGGCAAATATACGTAGCTAACTATATTACATTCCAACAAACAGGGAATATTGCATGCAGGGGAAAATATATCTGTATACTTGTGTATTATTATTATAGTTTTAGCAAGTTACTCCATTTTAAGGCATCACAAGTTATTGTTTTGTTATACATTAAAGCAGCATGTGTAGCATTCTATATGTGTTTAATCTGGCTGTTGTTATTTTATGGGTTTTTATAATGTATGGTAAACTGCATTACTCTTCTAATACTAAGGCTGGCTATAAAAGGCTTGTATTTTTGTATTGTATTCGTCTGTAATAAGATGTTGTTTGCAGTAGACACAGTGATGTTAAGCACATCAGGTTAGTGTTATGTGAATATATAGGGGATCTGTTTTGGCAGAATAATATTCATTTGTTGAAGCAGATATGGAGAAATGAATACATACATATCGCCTCTGTACATAATTTGACAGTAAGGACAGTTTAGATAGTTTTAACATGTCGAGACATACTCCTGAATCCCTTGAAATGGTGAACAGCTTAATGTGGTATCTTGTAAAACCCTCTAACATATGTAATCATTTTCAAATGACACACATTTCAATAGATAATAATTCAAGAAAAAAAAGGTTTTGTCAGAAAAAGTGAAATGTGACGTAGTAGATTTTGTCACTTAAATGACTTTATTCACCATGTTGGCTTTTATTTCATCTTTTCTTTAAAAAAAAGGTAGACTAACCTAAAGCAGATTTTACCAGTACAAAAACATTTAATTTATGCTTCACAAACCATTCCAATAATGCATGTCAGCTGGCAAGAGAGATTAGTGATGGCCGATTAAGCTGATTTTGGGTTGTGGATACTACTATAGGACTTTTGTTATATCTGTTGGCTCAGAGGTACAGCTACAGCTTAAACAATGAGTATTTATGACTCCTCAAATTAGTCAACCTGCATAAACAATTCAATTCTTCAGGGAAGGGAATTTGTAAGTGCATGCACGCAACATAAAGTCTGGCTTCAGTAGCTATGTACAGCTCTGAGTCTATCATGATATTTTAAGATATCAATTACTTACGGTAGGTAAGTTCTGTATGTAGCTACCAATCAGATTATGGCTATCATCTAGTACATTCCAAAGCTTGTATCTCGCTGGTCTTTCCTTTAAGTAGCTTTAGTTAATCTACCCCTCTTTTATTATTTCTGTATTACTTCTGACTTTTAGATTCAATACACCAAGGTTGTGCTGTAAATGCGGCATACGTACACGTTTCTTTACTTTTTTGTATATGTTTTTATTAACAAATATATCTTGTTGTGTGTGGGTTTATGGGGGTTTTTTTTTATACCTGTCTAGTGGTTTTTATGCATTTTTTTATTTGTTCAAATATTGATTTTCAGTTCTTCGACATTTTTGCAATTTGTAAATAACAAATTTACAATTTTTTTGTGAACTTAGTGACTGATTGTGGGGTACAGTGGCTACATTTACATCTTTTTTTAAGATATTCAATTATTATTTAACAACTAAGCTTAAAACTTACACTTAATAACTGTCTGATTTTTGGGAAGACTTTTCAATAGAAGAGGACAGGAGAGTTTTACGTTCTCTCATGCATACACCTTAAGGGGAACCAGTTGATTCATTGATTGTTGTCCTGTGAGTTGTTCCATGTCCAGTGCGCAGACAGGGAGTGGTACAACAGGATTAGACCTGTCTTTAAGATCTTCTACAATCTAATCCCATGAACAAAAAGCTGTTCCACAAATTCATCAGCTTAAGGTCCTAATATTGTAACATAATATAACAAAGAAAGCTACCACCCTGTAGGTTATAAATGCCAGAAAAATGTCTAAACCTGTCTTTTTGACCCTTCCTAAAGCAGTAAAAATATGCTTCAGGTAAACTGGTATGCAAAAAAAAAAAAAAAGAGAGAGACAGAAAAAGGTAAAGAATGCCCCTTGACTTATTGCAGAAATCCNTTCTGTTCTTTATAGCTGAACACTTTTACCACTGTCTTTTACTGTGCCAATTTCACTTGCCACCAAATATAGTCTGCGCACGACAATGTATTTCAATTTTTTTATACTTCTACTCAATTCTTTGTACCTCCATCTCCATCTCCCTTTACAACTGGTTTGGTCTGTGTTCGACTGTTGCTTATATACAGATTTGCCAATGAAGTCACTTAAAAAAGTTTAAAATTAAAATAACATAAGCATTTAATGGTATACTGAAACTCAACATATTCTTGCCAACTTTTCTGTTTTTTTCCCAGGTGACATCTTAAACATAATGGGTGGTCTATAAGAGTGTTCCAGGTTTTCCCAAGTACCACTTGGCATTGTCATACGGTGTGTTTGTAAAGCAACTTCTTCATAAAACTGTAGTGTGCTAGCCTTTACAATGTTTGTTTCCTAGCAATAAAGGAGTTATTTACAGAAATATTGCAAAATTAAGTGAACAATGAAGACAAAAAAAATAAAATACTCCATTTCTCAAAACAATGAAGTTGGCAACAATGCTTTTCAGTAAAACCATAAACATAATCCTTTTTGTGATATCAGCCGTCCTCATTTTTCTCTGTGTCGTAGGTGATTTATAGTGATAGATTTAGTGTTCTCCTTTTAGGTTAGAGATGCCTTCAACTAGCACTGTGGGGTGCAAAAAGGCAATTATTTCAGTTTTTAGTTTTTTACTTTTCACTTGTCTNAGTTAAAGGGTCTTACAGATGAGTTAAGTGGCTCTCATGTGGGAATAAATGTGTGTATCACTGATAAAGAATAGGAACNACAAAAAACAGAAATAGTTTGCAAATTGTTGTAATTACTAAAATGTAATAGTTATAAGCCAAACTGGCAAAACTCTCAGCTTCCTTCAGTACTTCCCCAAATGGAAACATAAACAATAAGCCATAAATCCCAACAACATAATACTACTACTCTACAATAATATGGTTTAAACTTGAATTTTTGCATATATCCTTGAATTTCTGCCTTCTGGGCAAATATTGTTATCATTTTGCCATTTAAAATGTTTTTGTAAAAATAAGAAAATTTGTCCTAAGTTAGGAGCCTTTTGTATAGTTATAACCAATGCTATGTTGCATGTGTTACTTAAGTTTTTTTTTCGTCACGATTTAATACAGAATTTGCAGGAATTATGCAACGTGTACTGTTTAATTTTCTTTGTAATTTGCTATATTAATTTTTTGTTGTTTCTTCATTTAATAAAAAACTTTTTTATGCACAGTCTTACAAAAATAATGCTGGTCGTCTTTGAATCTTTTTATTTTTTTATTCTTTCCTAAATTTCCCATTATTTTATGTTATTTACACTTTTGTGTAACTGATATAGGACTGGCTACAGACTTGAGGATGTACAGATGTTTCTTATACTGCATTCCCTCTTAGTCAGTTTACGACTTAAGCTTTCCTTCTTATTTCATACTTATGCAGACTGTATTTTCCGGAATTTTATCATGCTTGAGTCGGAAAACTTAAGGTAGGTTATGGGTGTCAGAATTTTGTCATATGAGAGAAAGTGGTTAAGTGTCTAGATACAGGAAGGTATTACAGATGTACGACTACAAGTCAGCAGATGGAGTGGATTGGAGCATCACTGCAGTCACAGTCTAAGGGATAGATTTACTAAACTGTGGGAAAGAAAGATGTTACCCATAGCAACCAATTATATTCAAGCTGACATTTTTTAGTATGTGACAAGTAAGTGAGAACTATAATTTCCCCACTTTTCACCAGTTAAGTAAATATAGGCCTAAGAGTGCCACCGCCAGCCAGAAATGTTATGTTCCGCTTTTGGCAATGAGGTAGGTAAGCTGGAAAATGGATGCATTGCCAGGAATGTAGACAGCTGTAGCCAGGAATCCAAAGTAGGACTCAGAACAAGTATCTTCACTAAACCACTGCTAGCAAATGCTATCGCTGACACAGGTGGAGTATCCGGGATAATCCTATAAGAGTGGAAATGAGAGATAGAGTTTATATTGTANGTACACTGGACCAGATCCAGACCTCCTTGTGTGATTTGTACACACAAGTTCTGAGAGCCTGCAAGGAAACAACCATAATGAAACCTGAAGTGCTCTGTGCGGATCTGCCTTCTAAAACAGATCCACGGGTAAGGACCTAGGGGCCGATTCAATCCCGCACGAAGATGGGAAAAAGGCGCTAAATGCGTCTCTTACGATAGCAGAATCTCGCNAATTTTTATACGCGGCTCAATGAGTGAACGAATGAAAAACCGTGAGTTTTCCTCCCTTATGCTGTTTGCGTAAGGGATTCAATCTTCACGCATTGAATCAGCTGAGGATTAGTCATGCAGATATCCCAGAACAACNCCTGTGTAAGGATTTTCGGAAAAGCATTTCGTCCACAAGCAAATAAACTTTGGAAAGTTTGTTTCAATCTAGAGCCAGTCTATAAGCGTGGGAATACACCAACATAGCAACTAGAAGCTAACTGAAATCAAGGATTCTAGTACGCAAGGCTAATCACAGGCATTATGGACCACTAATACCGAACCTTAGATTTTGTTTCCAACAAAGGATAACTAAACCTACGGATTTCAGCAGTTAAAATAATGATATGTGGGAAGCTCACATCTCAACTCATCCAGTTGTGGAGAGTATACTATTTGTTTTATTTATATATTTTATTTGTGTCTTATTTACAGTATTTTTAAAATTGACAAACACAATTTTTNAAAAAATAAATGTAATAAAGCCTCTTAACAATAGTCATTAATGTTTGTACAGCATTGTAATTAAGACCAACAATACACACCTATGTAAGCCAAAACAGNTCACTTGGCAAATGTGCGCTGTAAACAGCTGTAAACAACTGTAAACCAATGCCATCCCAGGACCTAACTTTACTAAGCAGGGAGATTAATAACGTGGGGATGTTGCCCATTGCAACTAAGCAGATTTGAGCTCACATTTTCCAGTATGTAAAATGAAACGGAGAGCTTAAATCTGATTGGTTGCTATGGGCAACATCCCCACTTACGTATCTCCCTGTTTTGTACATTTTAGCCCAGAAGAGGTATGGGCCAAAAAAAATCGAAAAAACACCAACAATTATACATAATCACATTTTTTAAATTTCAAGCATCTCCAGCTCGTGCACCAACCACAATCCATGTAAATGCCCTAGGCCCTATGCCAAGCTCATTAATGGCCTGGACCGAGATATGAAACTTCCTACAGGAAAAGCTCACATCTGATCGGAAGTTAAATGAACACNCATGCTTATTGGCCATCATGCTTGTGGAATATGAAGAGTAATGGAATCTCAACATCTTATACACTGTGGACATGTCAACCATGACATGTTGATACACTCTCACTCAACAATCTAAATGCCAATGCAGAGTCAATACATTATGAATTATGTTATGTACTTAGATGTGCCCTGTACTTATATTTACGTTAGACTAAATTGTGTGCTTACTTTTTTTTGGTTGTATTGCTTTACCCCTTCCCTCACATGGATTTCCCATCCAAATGCAGACAATCCCTGTAGTTGGAACCACATTTGTTCAAGACATGCATCATGTGACGCCAGGGCCGCCATCAGTGGGGGACAGCCGGTCCTACAGTCCCGGGCCCGGCCATCCCTCCACCCCTCAGCAGTGGCCCGGCACCCTGTACTGGTGTGCTGTCCACTGCCGGCAGCCTGCATGAAATCACGTGGATGCCATTATTGGCGTCTATGTGAATTTAAATAGGCCCAACGGCCTCTCGCAGTAACGTTGTGACGTCACAGCNTCCTGGTCGTTATGTGGGGGGCCCGGCNGCCCAGGACTTTGTGACGCTACCTAAGGATACATTAAGCCATCACTTGTGCGTTCAGTTTCTACATTTTCATGCCTCATGCTCACACATAAATCCTAAGGATATATATGAGGTTTTGCATCTTTGTTTTCCATCCCAAGCTCTTCGATTCTTTTCTGTACATTTTGGTTGTGTCTTAGAATGAAATGGCCACTACCGTCTCTCACTATTTGAATGCCTACATTATGAGTTATACTTTCTAGGTATTTTGTTTCAAGATTGTTTAGAATTTTTCTTGTTTCAAGATTGGTAATCCAACTTCATCCCATTCTTACCAATCATATATGTACTTGGTCTTGTCTTGCTTGTCTTCCATTTTGGTAACTTCTAATCATAATATGAGTAATTCCTTTTGTATAAACAAATATTAACAACAAAACATAAATCATAAAAACATAATTAGCCCATGTTTAAGTGCAGTAGAAAAAAAACATATTAAGCATTACAAATGTATCAAACCAAAATATGAAATTTTATTTTAAATCACAAAATGCAGTAATTTGCCACAGTAGAAATCAGCAACCGTATAAAAAACAAACTTAGGAAACCAAATTTAGGATTGACAGGCATGGAATGTGGAGTGCGCAAAAATATTAAAAGCCTTCAGTCTGCTGCCCAGCCTGTGGAGCTTCTCCCTGTAGTGTCTGCGTGGTTGAAACTGGCAGCCCNGCTTTTCACACATGGATAACTATGTGCATAGTTCCGCCCCTTTTTCCTGAGAATGGGCTTGTCCGAGTCATCAGGTGCTATACTATGCTATACTATGCTCGAACCTACCTGTTGAGTGCGTGCTCCCTTGACATCAGAGACGTCACAATGTGTCCGCCCAGATTCATCCATCGGGTAAAGCGAGTGTATGACCTCAGAAAAGNGACATAAAAGGGGTTGGGTATGAATTCCTGACAATCAAATTAGCAACAATTAAGTGACCGGCATGACTTGACCG
>JABWIB010002630.1:46478-59072 GCA_016617825.1 Platyplectrum ornatum | reverse complement strand
TATATATATATATAAGTAAGGGGGGGGGGCCCAAACCGACCTTTTGCACCTGGGCCCATGAACCTTTAACTATATAACATATATAACATATATGTTAGACCGCAATGAATAGAAACAACAGTCAGTATTTTCCAAAAGTGCTTATGGATATGATCTTACTTTTTTTCTTTGAAGGTACTGAAGATGTTTTACTTTATACCAGCCGGTTATTCAAAAGATGTTGTGATTTGCTTGTACGTAGGCTATACCAGGAGACCCGCTCCTGTGCGTCTGCCAGTCGTCGATCGCTGGAGGTGGCTGACAGAGGGGGAAACTTTTAGCCTCAATGGANGTTCGTTATTCACCTTCTTTGATGGTATTCTTATTGTGCTCCATGGAAAGTTATTAACACGGCTTTCTCCTTAAGTCGAAAAAAAATGGTGGTGATAAATTCTGTCTTTTTATCTTTAAAAAGAGTTCTCAATAGATGGATCCTGAATTGCTTTCAACAGATCCGTAAGGAGATTTCTACAGGCTTTTCTACTGCTCTCCAAAAGAGAGCAGTAGAAAAGGGAAATATTTAAATAATTTAGTAAGGGTCTGTGCAAATGCAAATGAACAGGCTCCCAAACCACTGGATGGTACACTTAAGGTAGGACTGTGATTGCGTAAATGCTGCGTAAGTGAGAGGGTAGTGATATGGAAGGTCACTTGCTTNTTATGATGCCTGTGTGGCCGGTACTCAGACTGAATCCTTGATTTAGTACAAGGTTAGAAATGAGACTACTACTATGACTTATAATAGCAATGAAAAAAGATTTTAATTCAACCATTAACTTGATTAATAATAGATATTTGAGAATCTTTTGACTTCATATCAAATTTATTAGCATATTTCATGTTAACTTTTAATACCGAAACTGAATAAATGGTTTTGGTGCAATAACTAAAATGTAGACATATGACATAAAAAATTAAAGCAGTTCTGCTATTGGTTACATTAAAGGTATATAATGAAAGACTGATTCACAGTCACACACACAAAATGATTGCACACTGTGTGGCACAAACACATCACGCATTATAAAGAACACTGCACTTAGTAATACCTATGTTATAAGAATACTAAAAATATATTATTTTAACTGTCATTATTTTACAAAATAATGATTTTTATGTAATAAAAAACACTGAAATAATTTTGGGACAAAATCTTTTCTAATTTTAGTAAAACCGTCCAAAATAAGCCCAACCCTGAAAATAAGCCCTACCCCGAAAATAAGCCCTGGTGAATTCCCCAGGACTGGGGGGCATGATGGGTATAAAAGTAGTACTGGGGGCATGATGAAGATAAAGGCAGGACTGTTTATATCAATCTTTGTCAATGTTAATTAATATAAGACCTACCCCGAAAATAAGCCCTATGCTGTTTTTTTTGCCCCCAAAAAATAAGACAGTGTCTTATTATTGGGGAAACACGGTATATAAGTTTTCACAAATAAATCACCAGTCCTGATACAGATATAATAAGATTTTTCCATAGGTATGGAATTTTCCTGTTCGTTATATATGATTTCAATTTCTTAATATATTCCTCTGACACTCCTTTGCGTGGATGGAAAAATGGAGAGTTAAGGGTGTTGTATGTAATAGATCTTTATGTCAGTGCAGCACTGTACAGCTTAAACTGCCTCCCCTGCCCATCAGGCCTAAATATGTACATAAGGAGAGAAGGCCCAGCATACAGAAATCATATGGAAGGCAAGCTATGATCGCACTGAATCGCATCTAGTTTTAGGCATGATAGCCGACCTTCTGCTGGAAGTCAGCTAAAAGTCCACTGTCACACATCCCTTGGCAGAACGTGCCCCCTGCCCACCTAATGTAATGATATGAGATATGATATGAAATATGAGAATGTTCTCATATTAGACCAATACAAAATATGAATGTTTTTTTCCTTTTCTTGTTACTTTAGCCTATTATTTCTTATAAAATACAGAGTTTTAAACTGTTACACACCAAATACTTTCTATAATTGGCCTGTTGACCGTACATAAAAATTGTCTATGTAGCTTATACCTAACTTGATTAGTTAGTAAAAATCCTATGATATATAACAAGCTCTGCAATAATTAAAATATGCCATGTTAAAATTGTGTTAAAGCCAAGTTACATAAATACTATGAAAAAGTGTATGTAACATCCTCTGTGTAAAACTATACATATTCGTGCTAATTAATTACTAGGATATATTGCATACTGTATACATGTTTTGCAATTCATGAATGAATGGTTACAGTGTAAATTAATGGTCAAGTATCTGAAAAACTTAACAGCTTTCAATATCATGGTTTATATATTCTTTGTGTAAAACTGTAACTTTTTCATGCTGATTAATTATTGTGAAATACCGCAGGAGCAGTGTAATTTATTAATGAAAATTCATTTGACATGCCTACGTGTAAATTATTAGACAAGTGTCTGGAACGCTGAAACAGTATGATATTATGTACATAAGTATACAAGTATTACACAAACTTAGCTTTATTATTACAATGTACTGCATGTGCCTTGAAGTACTGCAATTAGGTATATTGTGCCATGACAGTTCACTGATCACTTGTAGCGGGTGTGTGAATGAATTACACCTATACTATACTATTCTAGTAGACAGGTGTATGGTGATTGGTTGCTGCATGAAATAAATATCACATCCATGTCTTATCCTCTAAAGCTGGCCATACACCAGAAAGATAATCTTTCCAATCAACAGATAAATGACCCTCACAGCAGAAATCTGTTAGATGTGCACTCATTAAATGCATGTTTTGTGAGTACACATGTAACAGATATCTGCTGTGAGGGTCATTTATCTGTTGATTGGAAAGATTATCTTTCTGGTGTATGGCCAGCTTAACTCCCTGACGAAGTGGAAACATGAAACGCCTTTGAGCTGGACAGTATGATCGGTGCATTACTTTCCTGACATGGAAACTTACCAGCATGGGACACTGACTGAAATGGCGACTTTTGCAATTAACTGAGTTATATGCTTGCTATATTTATTCATTTGGTACAGAGATTTTAATATATTTTTATGAATCTTCAAAAATAAATATACCCATGTATAAAATAATATGGGGACTAAAAACTGTGTGCGTAGGTGTAGTTTTTTGGTTTTTTTTTTTTACTTAAATACATCTCTAGGTTATTGGCAGCCTTAGCTATGACAACCAATGGAAAAGCAGGGATCCTGACTGTCAAAACAGCTGAGACCCTGCTCAGAGTGACCTGGGTATCTGGGTATATGTATTGTGCTATATGATGTATATGACGGTGTGGGAATTTATGTATTGTTGTGTGTATATATGCGTGAGGGTCCTGGCTGTCAGAACAGATACCTTCTCTGTCATTAGAGGTCATAAATATATCAACATTTTAGTTGGAAAAATATACTTGTTGTAGAAAAAATGTTTGGCGTTAAATGTTTGTTAAATGTGTTCTGTCATCTTTAAAAATGATCAGACCATTTGATCTCTGTCCCGATCTAACACATTACATATAGCCTACATCAAAGATATAGATAATTGGCTTGACGTGTCACTGTAAATTTTGTAATCTTTCGTGGACAGACGTTATTTTTATTGATAAGCACTTTTAAAATCAGACTGCAGGCAGTATGGTTTAATCTATAAACATCTTAGTGCAAAATACTACATCACACTAGCAAGACTTGATGCACAAAACTACAAAAGAGACATGTCTCCAAAGCATAGCTCTGTATGGAATATAATACTGAAGTTATATAATAATGTCTACAGTTACTTACACACTTACATCAGATAACAGATAAGAAAGATAATGCACTGGGACATAGTCACTCAATTACTGAAAACCAGTTATTTTGCTGCAATAGTATATGATGTTAATTTGCAGGCCAATAACATGGTTAACTGTTAGTGGCCTCTTGATAGTCATCATGCTTTAAACATAGAATCTCTAATTGTCTGTCTCTCCTAGGAACTGGTTGCTAATTAAAAATAAATTGTAACCCTTCCTATTGTAGGCAACCAAGGCGGATTTCAGTATAGAAAGTACAATCAAAGTTATTATCTCTTCCATGCTTCCATCTAGCATGGGTTATTAACTGCAACAGTAGTGCTGTGCTGATATGGAAAAGTTACACGGTCACAGCAAAGGATGATGAGTTGGGCAAGAGGTAACACATTTTGTGGTGTCATTAAAACTTGAGAGCATAGCAGTGTTGCATATCTTGGGTATAAGAATGTTATGGTATTGTGTTATTATTATTCATATTGTCTACATATATAACAGTGTTGTCCATAGAGGTAATACATATACATGGCAAGAAGGACAAATAATCACTTTATGGGAATAAAAAAACCTAGTTTTACTGTAATCGCATTACAATTAAGGTGCTTATATGTTAGAAACTGCATGATAATCCAGCATTAGATTTCACAATGGAAGATGAAATGTACTATTTAAATATTTAACAGTATTATAGTATAAACTTTAGATGTAAATGAGTGGTTGAGTGAGATGGGTGTATATAATCCTTTCTTCCTTTAAGATCATTTCAGTTTCCATAAAATCAATGTACTTTATGAAGGTAAAGTCTGGCCACAAATAAAAACCTTTGACTACCTAAAACACAGATTGTGTCTATTAAATAAATTCATGACTTATTTATTAACCTTTTTATATAGCACCATCATTTTTAAGTAGCGCTTTACAATTTGACACTCATTAAGGCATGACTAGGTAACAGGTAGAATGGGTCGGGAAGGGGACCTGCCCGCAAGCTTATATTCTATAGGAGAGATACACAGTGGCAAGTCAGTTATACAACGGACCACATACACTAAGGACAATTTAAATACTAGTGTGATGAAGTACTGCCTAACAACGGTGGGAAGTTGGGGGGCGGAATCTATGCCACTGCCTGGTGTTCACCAGGGCCTCTAATGGTGAGGATGGGTTTGCTGCGGCTGGCAATGGCAGGTCGCGGTCCCCAACTAGTCCACCACTAAGGTAAGAGAGAGCCCTGACGCAAACACTGGGCACAGACAGACAAGACAAACAAAAACAGAGAACAAAGGCCCGGACGCAAGACAATAGGCATGGACGAATAAGACTAACCGACAAAGAACACAGAGAGAGAGAGAGCTAGGAGAGAGAAGGAAGGTGAGAAAGGTGCAGAGAGGAGAGAAAGAGAGAGGAGAGAGAGGTAGGAAAGAGAGAGAGAGAGAGAGAGAGAGAGAGAGGAAAGAGAGAGAGGAGAGAAAGAGAGGCACAGAAAGGGTGGTAAGGAGACAGCTGAAAGAACTGAGAGAGAGACACACACAGAAAGGGTGGTAAGGAGACAGCTGAAAGAACTGAGAGAGAGAGGGAGAGAGAGGGCTGGGAAGGAGGCTAAGAGAAGGGCTAGCAGAGTGGGAGGCAGAGGGGAGTCCAGGGAAAGGAGCAGTGGATGGGAATGGAGACCTTGGAAAGTAAGGTTGGAGGAAGGAGTAAAAGAATGGAAACCAGGAGTAGGAGCATGAACATGGAGGGCTGGTACCCAAGAGCGCTCCTCAGGGCTGTAGCCTTTCCAATTTATGAGAAATTTAACCCGGTTTCGAACCTTCTTGGCATCGATGATGGAATCCACGATGTACTCAGAATGATCTCCAATGCTAATAGGTGCAGGTCTACGAGGATTCTTTGCAGAGAATGTGTCGGAGAAGGAGACAGGCTTGAATAGGGAGCAATGAAACGTGTTCGGGATGCGAAGAGTCCTGGGAAGTTGGAGTTTAAATGCCACAGGGTTAATCTTCTTGATAATCTTGTAGGGCCCAATAAATCTGGGACCCAGCTTCCTTGAGTGTTGTTTGAGACGGATATTACGGGTCAAGAGCCATACAAAATCCCTGACGTTGAAAGGGCAGGGCCTGTGACGTTTATCAAAAAACTTCTTAACTTGGAGATTAGTCTTTTGAAGAACAGAGCGGGTGTCCCTCCAGATGGTCCTGAGTCGTGCAGCAGTATCCTTGATGTGGGTCTCCCCGGAAGGTACCGGTTCGAAGGAGTTGGCCTTGGGATGTAGACTTAGGACACAGAAGAAGGGGGAAATGGAAGTGGCGGCATGAGGAGCGTTATTGTACGCGAATTCCGCCCACGGAAGACATTCTGCCCAATCTTCCTGACGTTTAGACATGAACCAGCGGAGATAAGACTCAAGAGACTGGTTGACCCTTTCGGTTTCACCATTAGATTAGGGGTGGTATGCCGAGGAGAGGCTTAGATTAATGCCTAGTAACTGACAGAAAGCCCTCCAGAAGCGGGCCACAAACTGAGAGCCCCGATCAGAAACGATGTCTGATGGTAAACCGTGGAGTCTAAAAATGTGGAGGGAAAAAAACTGATGCTAGTTTGTTAACTGACGGAAGGCCGGGCAATGGAACAAAGTGGGCCATATTATTAAGTCTGTCTACCACCACCCAGATGGTGTTAAAACCGGATGAGCGAGGTAAGTCAACGATAAAATCCATAGTGATATGGGACCAGGGCCGGTGAGGATGGGTTTGCTGCGGCTGGTGATGGCAGGTTGCGGTCCCCAACTAGTGCACCACTAAGGTAAGAAAGAGCTCTGACGTAAACACTGGGCACAGACAGACAAGACAAACAAGAACAGAGAACAAAGGCCCGGACGCAAGACAATAGGCTGTTCCCCTCCCCACCTATCCCCTCAACAAGTAAAGCATATGTATGACTACTAAAATGTACAAGCAGAAGCATTACCAGCCAACAGTATTAAAGCCAATGGCTACTGGCATTCCACATCAAATGGTAGTGTGGTACAGGAATGTAGGGAAACACTGAAAGTGGAAACATTAAAGATGAACCAATCCAGTCATATGTTTGTAATCAGGACAACTTTCGCCAGGTATTTAAACTAAATGTGCTACTTCTTTTGAGATGTTTTTCCTTTAGTGTTGCATTAGGACAGGAGTCATCTACCGACTGTGAGCTCAGTATTTGCGTTGGCTCTCCATCACTCATAAGAATTGGACAGTGATTACAGAAATTATAATAACCCTGGTTTATGCAGAAGAACATGATACTTTGCCACCTAGAAAATCATTTGACATGTTTCATGCATTTGCAATTTAAAATTTGACAAAGAAAATAATCAAACAAAGTTAATAAGAAGCATTCAAAATGATGTTTCATTACAAAGGAAATACTAGTAAACCACAACAGATGAAATTACAGCATCCCAGTGAGTTGTGGGATAAGAAAGGTCTGTCAGATGTTTTGATTTTAATATTAATTGCTTGGCAAGAAAATGAATACACCATTACTAACTTTTTTAATAACTTGATAGTTTCTTCAATTGAATATGTAACTCCAGGGCACCCACTGTACTTCTATATGAAATGATGAAACGTGTGTGCCAGTTTTAGGGGTTCTGTACCTGTTCTATCCCTGCTGGAAGTACTGATGATGGCATATAATACTGCCATATATGTTTTTCCCTCTCCTTTTAGTTAATATAATATGATATGAATATATATGATATATAATATGAATATAATATGAAAAGTATCAATGGTTCAAAGGGTATAAACTGACAGCAAAATATATAAATAAACAAAATATGCCCTTGTCAGCATCCACACAGAAAAGATTCTTTGTATTGCTACTCTGGCATTTCTAAGATGGTGACATGTATAAAAGCTGCCCGGTTACTACCTAATCTTAATGGATATATAAGGCACTTCACAAGAATCTGACCTAAGTCCTGATGGTGTTTAGACTGCAAACCTGACAGTGGAGTCTAAACAGTAGACAAGAGTTCATCAGAATCCCTGATGATATTGATGGGCTTGAGTTGTAGCCCGCGGCAGGTTGTTGGAAAAGTAGAGTGGGGTCCGTTAGAAGCGGTAACGGGTGGAGAGTACAACAAAGCTGGATACTAGGTAAAGACTGAAGTACCTGATTGCATGGAGGTAGCAGATGTACAGTACGACAAAATAAACAATAAATGAGTAGTGTACACAATATGAGGAATGCTGGTACACAAGTATACACAAAGAGGAGCGGTAAACAATGAATAGTATAGGATGCTATGGAGAACTCACACTTTCCACTCTCAGTTTAAAATTCTGTGCTCCTTCAGTGCCTAAAAGGGAAACTTCATGAAGAAAGCAAAAAAGTTACTGGAAAACCTGCAAAAAAGAGAAAAATGGACCTCGTATCAAGTAATGACATCTCCTAACAGTTTCTTTTCTTCCTAGATTTATTACCATGGTGCCCTCTCCCTTAGATTAAATTAAAATTGGTGGTATGAACATTCATACATACCATTCAAATAATAGATACTGTGTCCTGTGACACCGCTATATACTTCCCAAACTATGTTGTTTTCTTAATCCCTCTCACTGCAACAGGTTCTTTATGGATGCAGTACAGGTTGAGAGCTCTAAATTTTATAAATGCAAATATACAAAAATACTTATGGGTTCATACCATCCACTTATGGGCTCATAAGACACACCCGGCCACACACACACCCCGCCTCAGTCACCACCTGACCACGACCCTTCCTGCACAAGAAGCTGCCCATAGCAACCAATCAGATTCAAGCTCACATTCTCCAGTATGTAAAATGAAACTGAGAGCTTGAATCTGCTTGGTAGCTTGGTTGCTACTAGCAACATCCCCACTTTTCAATCTCCCTGCAGTCTCCCTGCGTAGTAAATTTAGGCCTAGATGTTTATAAACCCCTTAGACTCTCTCTTCCCCACCTTTTTCCTTCCTTTCCCACACAAAAGAAAGTAAGTGCTGCAGAGGTAAGTAAACATGTTGGGACGAAGAGGGTGGCAAATTATACTCTCATCCCATCTTGCCATTCCAAAATATAAAGGTTCTGACGCCCCTGATTGGATCCAGATTTAAGATGAACATTCTTACCTTAACATTTTTGCACAGCCCCATGTTAGAAGAGAATGATAAGGCTTAGTCCCTTACATTCCTCCCACCATGCATACATGTTTAATGAATGTCTTCCCTTCCATCCCACCATTGGCAAGACTTTCAGCATGGAAGCCTGGATATTGAGGATCCAGATTGATGCAACATGTTCATGTGTATATGAAAAATTGAATGGTTTCCATAACATAGCAAGTGGAAAACTGTCATATTTCTAAAATCTGTGTGTGGTACCAAGTAATTAAATGTGTTTAAACTGGCAGCATCATGCTTATTCAATATTTTGTACCTTTGATTAAGCAAATGAAAAGTTAAATGCTCTGTAANTAAGGCGTGTAAACTGTCAGCAGCTTATAGGACATGCCCTGTATCTGTAAATTGTGCTTATTAACATTGGTCCTGGTCCAAAACCAGTCATTTTAAGAATGTGGAAATCATTCATGTATGTGCACTAGTACTGGGACTTCTGTTCCTGCAAGATCAGACCCTAAGCAGGGGTGTGGGCGTATACAGGGGTATGATATACTGGCACTTCTACCACTAATGTAAATACAAAACAACAAATCTCCATTGACTTGTATTATAATCAGTGATTTCATACTGCCACTACTGAATGTCCATATGTACCACCACTTCTAAATTTCCATTTTGACCAATTACCCTATGTGTTCTCATATACAGTAAGTGGGAGGTCATTTCCCCAAAACAAGTTTAAATGGCCTATTGTATTATACACTGTTATATTTCATATGGTCTTTTACCAAGTGGTAGTAGAAACAACTAGAAACCAGACTATTCTGGACCTAGTAATAATAATGTAGAGGTTATATCAAATATCCAAGTAAAGGAGCAATTGGGAAACAGTGATCATAACATTTTGCATTTGACATTAAATTTAAGAAGCAACAGTATACGGGATTAACTAGAATTTTTAATTTTAAAAAGGCATATTTCAATAAAATAAAGGAGGCTGTAAAGTGCATAGACTGGAATGCAGCGTTTGAAGGAAAAAATACAGAAGAAAAGTGGGATATCTTTAAAACGCTATTGGAAACTTACACACAGGTTCATTCCAATGGTAAACAAAAGAAACAGCATGAAGCATAAACCAATGTGGCTAAATAAGAACGTAAGGGAAGCAATGACTAGAAAGAGGCGTGCATTCAAATTGATGAAATCTGAGGGGACTGCAGAGTCCTTCCAGATCTACAAAGAATGTAATAAAACATGCAAAAATTTGATAAAAACAAACCCTAAAAAGTATATAAATGGCAAAAGAATAAAGAAGGACAAAATAGGACCCATTCAGGAGATGGGTGGACTGATTCATGATAATAAGGGAAATGCTGACATATTAAACAATTTCTTTTCTTCAGTCTTCACTAGAGAGGAGCCCATGGTTGGAATAATGCCTAACCATGAATATGCGACCCAACCATTTCTAAATACTTAGGTAACAGAGGAAGTCCAAAGGAGGCTTACAAAAATGAACATAAATAAAGCACCAGGTCCAGGTGGCATACACCCAAGGGTTCTCTATGAGCTTTACTGAGAAATAGCTAGACCCCTATACTTGATTTATATAGATTCAATTGCATCAGGTTTAGCACCATTTTTTAAAAAGGGAATTGAATCAATACCAGGGAATTACAGACTTGTAAGCCTGACATCAATAGTGAGGAAAATACTGGAAGGCATAATAAGGGATAATATTCAGGATTACTTGGTGGCCAATAAGATAATTACTGGGAATCAGCATGGATTTATGAGGGATAGGTCTTGTCAAACTAATCTAATCAGCTTCTATGAAGAAGTGAGTGTGAACTTAGATAATGGTGAGGCGGTAGATGTGGTGTACTTAGATTTTGCAAAACCCTTTGATACAGTACCACACTGGGTCTAGCAAATAACATTTGTAAATAGTGCGAACAGAGAGTTGTGATAAATGGAACTTTTTCAGATTGGTCAAAAGTTTTAAGTGGTGTACCGCAGGGATCTGTGCTGGGGCCACTCCTTTTTAATATATTTATAAATCACTTTGGGGATGGCTTAGAGAGCAAAGTATGCAAAATATGCAGGGTAATAAAAACAGAGCAGGATGTCATTTGTCTACAAAGGGACTTGAATAAACTGGGGGATTGGGCAACCAAATGGAAGATGAGATTCAACATAGATAAATGTAAAACTATGCATTTCAGTCACAATAACATGCATGACACCTATACATTAAATGGGATTAATTTAGGGGAGTCTTCAATGGAGAAGGATTTAGGGGTGCTTGTAGATAATATACTTAACAATAGGGCACAATGTCAATCAGCAGCAGCAAGGGCCAATAAGATATTAGCATGTATAAAAAGGGGCATAGATGTACGTGATGCCTGTGTAGTTTTACCTACTCTACCTACTTTGCCTACTCTATAAATCGTTGGAAGACCTCATCTGGAATACGGGGTACAGTTCTGGGCACCACTCCATAAAAAGGACATTACAGAACAGGAACAGGTTCATATAGTATAGAGTCACTGATAGACTGATGTCTTTTTTTAACCTCAAGAACTATGTGTTATTATAATATTATTATGTATGTTACTACATAAAATGATCATCTGAGAATGTTATTTAAAAAATGTAAATATATATATATATATATATATATATATATATATATATATATAAATTAATATACAGAGATTGTAAAGGATAATATGCTTATGCCTTTAAAAGTGAATAATTTTGGATAGCTATTGTAGTGATTTCCTTTTAGGAAACACATGGGTGTTAACGTAGATGGCTTCCTGAAGAGTAACATAAACCAAAGCTAAGCGATAGCTATCTTTTAATTAAATAAAAGCCTGCGAAAACAAAGAACATGGTTTAACCTTGCTCATATGTATTGTTGGCTTCTAAATAATCCATTATCCAACACATAATATAAAAAGTGGTTTTCTACATTGGATTTTTGACCCACATTTAAAAGCCAGGGCTTCAGCTGTGAGGACATATCTCATGACATAGATACATTTTGGCACAATCGGCCAAGAGCCCAAGAAAACTTTATAACATTCTGCCATGTATAACTCTACAGCATTGTCTTAACAAATGTAAAGTACCTGAATATGATGTCCAAAAGTTTATTTTAGATTGTGAGTTCTGTATGTGTGAAGGGACAAAAGTAAATATTAGTTTTCATTAATTTAGTCATTGTGATTAGTTGAATGTGTAAGCATTAATAATCTCTTTAAGATTGTCATTTAAATCAAATGCTGACAAATTATTACCATATATTAGGTAAATAAAAGTCTGAACTAAACTCTGTCATCTAAGGAGAATGTCCTTTATATATCTGTTATTGTGAGACATTTAGATGTGTTATAGGGTAACTGAAATCATTCTATGGGACATGTCTTATGGAACTGTTGTATTAGTCTGAACATAATATACTATTAAAAAAAAAACACTTTTCTTGTTCTTCAGTGAGTCAAAAATAACGATCTTGCAAATCTTATACAAACCTTTAATGGCTAACGAAAGTTAAAATGCAAGCTTTTGGCATGAATATATATATATATATATATATATATATATATATATATATATAGTGGGTCTCGTAGG
>JABWIB010002630.1:26030-38254 GCA_016617825.1 Platyplectrum ornatum | reverse complement strand
TGCAATTCAACAGGGTTTTACCCACTCTTGAAAAATCATTCGATTGGAACAATTTATCTTATAGTGTATGCCCAGCTTCAGAATGAAAAGGGAAGTGTTTACACTGCAATGAATATGATGGTTGTATTCATTCCTTGAAACGATAAATGGTTTACCCAGCTGTACATTATGTCAGTTGGATTACAGGTTCCAGCAGGTCCTGACTGCCTGGTAGTACAAGTGCTTGTAGATCCAAGTACCAGCATTCTTTGACATCCAAAGGTATTCTATTATTAAAAATGTGAGTATGGTTTAAACATATGTAAGTTTGCATCTCATTTTGATATATATGTGTGGAAAGAAAAACATTAAAAATCAGTTTGAATATGAATTAAAAATGACCTTATTTCAGTCATAGTAAATAGTTTTTTTTGTGAACTTTCTATACTAATTACTAAACTAATTTCTTCTTCTGAACAATGCAGCCAAAACTAGTCCAATTCCTAAAACTTGACCAACTAAGGGGTTGAGATTATAGTTGGTGTATATTATAATTATAAGATAAAGAGATTGTGTTTTGGGCCTCCAAAACAAACCGAAGTGGTGGAGTATTTGAGATAATAGATTTGTGTGAATTTAAAGATTTTGGGCGGCCGCCATAACAAGATCAAATCAAAAATCTAATACCAAAGAAATATAACCAACCATAAGGACTGTGTTGAGCCTAATGTGATCGAGTATTCTAGCATATTTTATATTGCTTTTATTTACCGATTTATAGTTGATGTTTTAATATAAGTGAAGGTTATTAGTGTTATTGTGAAATAAAATCTTTAATCAAAGAAAGTCTAAGCACTTCAAATCTCTTTATCTTATAATATATAACTATTAGAGCAACGGTCGCTCTTATTGAAAGCTGCTGATTCTGACATGATTAAATGATATCTTAAATACTATTAACTAAAACCAAAAGAATAAGCGCAGACTAATCTTTTTGCTTTTGAATATTATAATTATCCTACCCTATCCTCTCTATAATTTCAAATGGCCTTTGCCACTTAGCCAATAGTTTATTTTCCACTGTGGGAACCAAGACAAGTACTCTATCTCCCAGTGCAAAGTTGTGTAACCGGGCATTGCAATTGAATACCCGCTGTGTCTGTAGTGGCTGTTCCAAGAGCTCTCTTACTATTGGCTCAACCACGGCAATCCAATACTGCATTTGGGAAACTTGCTCAATCACTGTTTTAAATGGACTAGATTGCTCCTCCTATGTCTCTTTGGCAATGTCCAATAATTCCCTTGGGTATCTGCCATACAACAAATCAAAAGGAAAAACCTGTGGAGAACTGGTGAACCTCACATAGGGCTAGCAATAAATATGATAATAATTTTAGGGTCTTTTTTATCCTCTCCACTAATCCATCAACCTGGTGGTGATACACAGAATTTCTTAACTGGGTAATTTTAAATATGTGACATAACTCTTTTATGCTTTTTCATAAGTACCCTGGTCAGTGAGGATTTCTTTGGGTATTCCCAATCTGCTGAAGACATGTACAATAGAGTTTGTTGACGTACTGCATAAACCTCTGTAGAATCCGCTCAGTGATTTTTTTTTTTTTACACCTGCAGTTATGTGGCAACGGGTTAGGTCTCAGACTGTTCATCTATATAGTAACATAGTAACATAGTTGTTGAGGTTGAAAAAAGATGTATGCCTTAGGAACTACAGATTGTTCACAATATCTTGTTTCTTAGTCACTTGATACAAAAAATCCTGGCATACTGCTATGTGAGCATCTAACCGCTTGCCTTCCAACATCATCGCTCAAGGTCATCTTTTGCAGAAAAATTAGTTGGAAGCAGCAGAAGCATCTGCAGACCAGGCTACTAGTGTCTGTAACACTTGTGGGATTTTGTTAGTTTCCTGCTAAACTGCAGTAGCCTGTAGCAAGGCCTTAACAATGTCATCCATGTTATCTTTGGGTGTAGGCTTGAAGCATGATCTGGTTTTCTTAAGCCTAAGTCGACGCCACTAACATGAATCTTATAGTATATAGAGTCTGATAAAGTAAACTTTTCCTCTTGTTGCAATTTTCAGTGTCTGTCCACATTTTGCACTGATTTTGAGGAGATCGGGGTCCTCTTGGGTAGACCTCCAAACAGCAGCCACAAGTCAGCATACCAGTCCAGAATTTTATGCAACTAGTCACGGCTAGTTTTATTGTATAATATAAAATGGAACATCAAAATATACCCTAGCCCAACTGAGCACTAATTAAACAAATGATCTATATCAGACGTACTGGCCTAGCCTCAAACATAAGCATCAGCACACAACTTACTTCAGCATGTGAGTATATCTGAGCATCTCTCTCAGGTCGCCTGCCTGTTCCACAAGTAAAAGACACCTTTAACAGGGTAGGTAGAGATACTAATTAGCCTACTTTTATGGCAACAGCCCAAAGATCCGTACTGGCCCTAATGGATGGCAAACCCTCTTACTCAACCATTCAAATGAACAGCCCTTAGCAATGATTCTCCTGGGGTGTGGAAGCACAGAGGCCAAAAATCAGGGACAAACATACCTTCCCAGTGCTTCTATTACACAATCCACCATCCAGTTTTTTTAATCACTATAGAAATGATCCCTGAAAGTATAGTCTTCATCCAGTTGTCTTAAACAGCATGTTCCCCTGATTTGATTGACTGTCAGCATAAGTTGGTTTGCAATGAAATAAAATCCTTTTTGTTTGGTATTTACTTAGAGTTTTATTTATAGCCAGGACAGAAGGTATACTTTCTGACTTTCTCCTCCTCTGTCTTAGTGTTTCTCTACCTTTGAATTTTGTTTATTTAGTATTGTGGGACTTTTATTTCTGTTGTTTTATTAATTTTCTGTTGCATAAATCGTATTGGTTTTAGAAGGGTGTTCTGGGCTCAGCTGTGCTGACTGGGCTTTGTTAATTAAGGCAGTGGCTCTTATTTAAAGGTATATGGTTGTGTATAACTTGCTAAAATTTAATAACCTGCTTTTCCAAGCATTTCATCTAGGAGTTTGACCTGGATTTGGCTGAATTTGGGCCCATATTGTTCAGCAATATTATTTTTGTAACCTTACTTTGGATCTTAATTTTGCTACTGATAGTTTATAGGCTTGTACAATGCCCAGTCCATTGTCCATGTTTTCTCCTAAAAGAATCACAGGTGACATAAGTACTATCAACTGTGGATGTTTCAAAATATTTCAGTTGGTTATGAACACACATTAATGGCATTACATTAGAAATAACTGAGGAGGAAAGGAGTTTAGGGGTCACCATTTCATGTGACGTAAAGGCAATGTAAGGCTAGTCAGATGCTTGGTTGCATCGGGAGAGGAATTAGTAGCAGAAAGAGAGAAGAAGCTGGAATACTGTGTTCAGTACTGGAGTACCATAAATCTGGAGGAAATAAATACATTAGTACAGGTGCAAAGAAAAGCAGCCAAAATGGCACATGGTATGAAAAATGTGTGGTAAAAAATATATAAGGAAAGACTAAAGCAACTAAATATGTATAGTTTTGAACAGAGAAGAGAGAGGGGTGATATGATAGCAGCAATCAAAAATATCAAGGGATGTAGCCAGGTACAAAAGGGTGGCATTTTTCATAGAAAGAGTGTCGTAAAACACAAGCACATGTGTATAAACTGTGGACATGTGGAAGGGTCAGGGGGAATGTGTGGAAGAATTATGTAACTGAAAGGGCATAGCCCCCCATCAGAAGTGGTGGAGGTTAATACACTAGAACAATTTAAGTACACTTGGGATAAATATATGGGTACACTAGAACTCAAACTAAATAAAACAATGTCAGTATTGTTTTAATACACCACTGAGCAAACTAGATTGGCCATGTGGCTCTTATCTGTTGTCACTTCTATGTTTGTGTCTTTTACTTGATTGTAGCTTTAAAGTTGTAAAGGGTCAACATCTCAAGGGGGCTTGAGATCAACTGTTGCTGCTTTGTTATTTTTCTTTTCTGCACTGCTCCTCCGCAATGCCAACCAGCCTGTCACACTGACATACAGTGTGACAGAATCTCCAGCTCCGCTGTTAGACAGTGTAAAGTGCTGCTAAACCTATGACAGACTGAACTGTATATATCATATGCAAAATGAATTCATTCCATTTCCCTTGGCAGCTCATAGAGTAGACTGTCTGTCAGATAAAAGCAGGGGTGGAACAACCTAGACTCATCCCGAGACAAGGGCAATGCCAGTCATTGCCATGGCTGCCTCTTTGGTACACTTAAAGAGGTGTAAAGGTGTTTAAGAAAAAACGAACAAAAAACACCCCCTGAAATATATGATGCACCCCCTGTATGTCCCCAGTACACATTATTTATAACCACCCCCTGTATGCACCCAGTATACATTATTTATCACTACCCCCTGTATGCCCCCAGTATACATTATTTATCACTAGCCCCTGTATAAATTATTTATTAGCACCACCTGTATAAATTAGATATTATCACCCCCTATATAAATGATTTATTATCACTCCCTGTATACCCCCTGTATAAATTATTTATTATCACCCCCTGTTTGCCCCCAGTATAAATGATTTATTTTAACCCTCTGTATAAATTATTTATTATGACCCCCAGTATAAAGGATTTATTATCACCCCCTGTATAAATGATTTATTATCACCCCCAGTAAAAATTATTTATTATCACCCCCTGTAAAAATCCTTTGTATGCCCCCAGTATTAGTATCCCTCTCTAGTATGCTGGCAGTAATTTTATTTTGTCCTGGCCTGTATGCTGTCAGTATTTGTATTCCCCCTTTTTACTAATCCCCTCACCTATCCTAAATGACCCTTACCTGAGCTTGAGGGGGGGCCAAAGCAAATTTATTGCACCTGGGCCCACATCTCTCCAGTTTCGTTCTGGATAAAAGGCAGGACTGCCAACTTAATTGTGTTTTGCAATTTGATATCACTTGTATTTTGATACATCGCCATTACCTTTCTGTTGGTTTAACCCTAATTATACACACACACATTATACCCAGTGGTGGGATTCAGCCAGTTCTCACAGGTTCTGCGGAACCTATACCTAATATAGGTAGTTAATGGGTAGAGATGTGTGGGCTTGGATTAATGAAAACCAATACAGGGGGATATACCAAGCACAATATAGGGGATACAACATGGACCAAGGTGACACATCATGCAAAATACAGGGGAATACATTGAATACATTTAGCATTACGGTGTTCTCTAAAACAATTCAATTTTGGCCCAATCGCCGCTGTTAAGTGGCAGGATTTTGGTGGAATCAGGGCAGGTCTTAAGTGGAGCCATGGGACATAGAACCCGTTGTTAATTTATTTGAATCCTACCACTGATTACACCCCTAAATCAGTGGTCGAAGTTGAAATTTAGATGTGGTGGTATGGAAACATAGCAAATAATATAAAAAAAAGGTAGAAGTTTTTCAATCAAGTCATCTGGAAAATACACCCGCATTCGAGTACAGGGCAAAATAACATACGTTTATTAAAATACACAGCAAAACATTGCCAGGGAGCAAAGAGGGATCAGTGTGTGACAAATGCGTGGGGTTATAATTTATCATTTATTTATTGGTCGTTCCTGTCCCAAAGAAAAACCAAATTATAATATACCTCCAGTATACCTCTGACCACACTGTCACCCCCAGTAGTGCCTTTTATTAATTTTATGCCCCACAGTAGTGTTTCAAGTATGGTATAACATATATGTTTCTGCATATGCATAACAATTATACTTTTATCAGTGATCTTCTGTATTCAAATTCCTTCATTCACTTTTTCTTATTAACCTTATGATGGCAAGCAAAGCAGTTGGCCCATGCGTAAGCTGTTGCCAATGACTGGTGATGGGTAATAAGTACCCTCACTCCTAATAGTCCTGATCAAGTTATTTTATTAGAATTAAGGGGTATATTTACTAAGCGGTGAGATTGCAGTGAGATTGGAAAGTGGGGATGTTGCCCATAGCAACCAATCAGATTCAAGCTTTCAGTTTCATTTTACACTCTGGAGAATGTGAACACAAATCTCACTGCAATCTCACCGCGTAGTAAATATCCCCCTAAATGTTCAAAATTTTCAGTGTAAATGTGTTTGTCATAAACCGCTAAACCACAGGGATTCAATAGGAATCATTCCGGCTGCTACCAGGCAGCTACATTTCTCATTGCTAATCGGAACCAGTGTAAGCATGCTAAGCAACCAGGAAAGACTTTTCCCTTGGCTGCAATCACCTGCTGTTTTCTGTGCGGTTACCAAAGATTTACCCAAGCTTGCTTGTTCTTGTCTAGTCCATTTGTACCCTGCTCTCCTGATCTTTAATGCATTTCTCCTACCTTATACATGTGTGGACTGTTCATCTGGCACCTCCATTACTATTTCCATCTAGTACTCCGATATACCTGTGGAGCATACTAATGTGTCTGTTCATCTGGCACCTACAATACTATTTTCATCTAGTACTCTGATATACCTGTGTTGTATATTATTGTGTCTGTGCACATGGCACCACCTCCAGTACTGCTTCCATCTTGTACTCACCTGTTCTCCACACTGTACAGATCTTTTTTCCTGTATAACACAGTTACACCTAGAGATGCATAGGATTTAAGGTACCCATGCAAGCAGGAGTTACCCATGCAAGCAGGGGCGGATTGGATATAGGCCTTACAGGGAACTTTCCCGTAGGCCGATGTACTAGTGAGGCCACTCAGAGGCTGCTTCTGTTTTCTTCAAAGAAGGGCTGATCAGAGGCTGAGGCAGAGGATGCGTCGCAGAATGCAGATCTGCACATGCCCAGATCAGCAAATTAGGACACGGTGCATGTGCCCACATGAGGCCACTTCCAGAATTGCTTCCAGGCCCACTTTAATTTCCCAATTCGTCCCTGCATGTGTGACCACAGTACGCGGGTGCTACCGTCTTACCTCCTCCCCCCTGCTGTCCGTGTCACCTGCCTGGGCCTTACACCAGAGGAGTGGACACCCGCAAACGGACTCTTACCTGTGTATTTCACTTGGTTCCTCGGAAGATGATTTACTTTGTGGGTAGAGCCCCACCAGAAACAAGAGACAGGGGACAGCGGAAGAGGCGTGTTCGGACTTCCCAATAGCGGCGGGTGTGTGACCCGGCATGCCTATTTAGGGAAGTCCGGTTATTCTGACCACGGACCTGGAACCTACGGAGCGTGGCCACAGATGCTACGTCCACACTTGTATTCAGTGTGTGAGGGCCTTGCAGAGAAAGAGAAAAACTCCCATTTTTCCTGTGATATTCCGCAATGAGCACCTGAGACCTCTAAATGTAAAGAGAGTTAGTGTACAANCTACCCTATCTAGGACAAAATCTACTGCAACCTAACACTACAAATGAGGAGAGTACTCAGAAATTAACTACTTATGCTATAACACAGAATTGTTAGGGAACCACCCAGGGCCGGGATGGTAGCCCTAGTCAGGATCACACAAAAAGGAAACTCAGGCACAGCGAGCCACCTACCCGGGTGCGGAGTCTTACCAGGGGCTGGACTTCACCTTTGCCCCTGAAGGTGGGGGTGGTCTTGCTTGCTGCTGGCCCTGCGGTCGCGGTCCCGGACAAGCGACCCCTGGAACCTGAGTTGGGACAGCGGAGAGAGGAAGAACAAACAGGGAGAACAATGAGACTAGGTGCAAATTAGAGGAGAGGTAAGGAGCAGACTGCCACGGAAAGGAGGAGATACACCCAGGAGCTAACCCTGCAGACAGGATAGCAGGCGAGAGAGGCAGGGAAGAGAGGAGGACCAACAATACCAGTAGTGACCCAGCTGCTGGAGAGAAGGCTAAAGGGGCAAGGGGAAAGCAGGGTAACCTAGCCCAGAAAACAGGTGGAGAGGAGACCTAGGCAAACGGAGGAGAGGGAAAGAGCCTCTCCCAGGGAGGAGAGGGGAGAAGCACCACAGGCACAGACACGAGCAGGAGAGGAGCACTGGAGACCAGGAGTACACTGGAAAACAGGAGCTATAACCGGCAAGTGTGGTAAGCACTTTGCCGGTATTTAAACACACAGGAACCAATCAGCAGCTAGCTGGACCCAACCCTTGTCACCTGAGTGGACGAGAACCCGTAGCCCTGGAAACAACAAAGCAGCAGAGATGGCATCAGGAACCCGGAAGAGAGCGATCGCTAGCAACAGACACGTGACAGGCCGAGGACAATGGGCGGATGGACATCTCGACACTAACGCCGATACCTCGCCCCCAGTGTGAGCCAGAGCGAACGGCGCGGCCGAAACTGAGGAAGGGGGACTAGACACTGGGACTCAAATCTCTGCAGAGCCAACCCCCTGACCACCACTGCTCCTGACACTGTCCCTGACACCTATCTCTTACCTGCCTCTGTGCAGATCTCCGCTACGCCACACTCACGTTGCCGAAGAATTCATCCTCTGAGCAACTTCTCGACAGGTGCCAGACACTCTACATCCCCCCCCCCGATTCATCCATTGTGGTCCCCACAACTACTCACTGAGTCCAAAGGAAAGCAGGGTCCTGATAGCAAGGATGTAGTTGCCCACGTGTACTCCTAGTCGGATGCCGAAGCTCCCGTGTTTTCAGTGGGGCAGATTGCGGGGGCCCACCAGGTCCAGGCAATGCCCTGGCTCAGCTGCCGGAAGTCCTCGTTCTGGTGGAAAAGGCTTAGTCGTCCATGGAGGGGGAAGTGTCCAGACTTCGTCTTCCGGAACAACAACCACCCTGGGGGTGCTTGCAGAGCCCGGGGGTCCGGATGCATCGTTGAACGGACAGTGTCAGAGAATTTCGGTGTAGTATCTTAGTGCAGGCAGGTCACTTGTCGAGGTCACTTCATAGACTGGCCCGTTTTCCGCCAGATGCTGTTTGATGACATAAGGCAGGTTTCCCTTCGCTCACTTAACTTGTCCTTTCCAGCTTTGATCTTCACCAGGACGTGCTGACCCACTTCCAATGACATTGAGGAGGTGGACTCGTTTGCCGGGTAGATCTGCTCAACAATCTGCCACCCTGCTGGGCCTTGGGATGTCTTCATCCCTCGTCGGTCTTCCTCAACCCAATCTCCTTAAAAATGTTTTGTATATGCAAAGATTACCAAACAGTTCTTGTCTTGTAATGATGAATCAAACTTAAACATGAATGATTGCACAAATACCAGAGAAATATAGGTAGAAAATGTTTAGTAGACCGGTATGGGGAGTATAATCTAATGACCTCAGAGTTTGACTCGCTAAGGGGACAAACTTTGTTTTGTATGTTTAATGTTGTTGGGCGGGGCCAGGGGGGACTTATTTGTCCCTATCTCAGCCCCCGGAAAGTTGGGAGGTATGGAGATATAACATAGTATCCCAGGGAAATAAGACTGGGATAACCATTTCTAGCTATGTTGTATGCAAAGAGATAATAGCTCAGAAAGGTTGTGGCAGTGCAGTTGTTAACTCTGAGACAATGGGAAAGAGTTGGTAAAGTGGATAGACTGCAGTGAGGTGGTGAGGCCTGTACACAAGCACACAAAGAAGCATGCAGGGAGGAGAAAAACCCTGAGACAAAATGCGAGTACATAACAAGCTCATGCACACAGATATAAAGAAGGGAGATAGAACTACCTTGAGAGTGTGAGCAGATGGAAAACTCATACAGCAGCAAGGAACATGGACAAGCTGAATGCAGAAGATTCAAGCTCTCAGTTTCATTTTATTTACTGGAGAATGTGAGCTCGAATGTGTTTGGTTGCTATGGGCAACATCCCCACTTTTCAATCTACCTGCTTAGTAAATTTAGACCCTTGGTTGAGTTATGGCCACTAAAGATGAATTTATAAAGCTTGTAGGCTGTCACTTTTTATGAAGTATTGACTGTTCACAGAATCGAATACAGAATGATATGCATCATTATGTTCAATCTGTGGTAAAAGAAGTAGTGTCATGAGGAAGATTTGGCTTTGTAAAACACAGCCATGCAATCTGTTAAAACAGAAATCTTGCACCCAGTGCTGGTGCTAGGACTCCAGGCACCCTAGGCGAGACCTAGCACCCAACCCTACTTCCCTCCCCGTCAAGTTCACATAGGAGAGGGGGGCGCCGCTGGCCTATAGAGGAGTGACAGGCGCCTTCCCAGGCTCGCTAACTATTTACATGCCAGGTGCTGTTGCCACGCCTTAGGGCGCTACCATTAGATTGCCTAATGGTAGTGCCAGCCCTGCCAGCACTCATCTATAATGGGAAATTACATTTTTGGAAATAGTATGGATACTTCATTAGGAACCATTACAACTAAAGGAGGATAGTGAAATACATAATAAAATAAGCTGCTCCCTCACTCAAAAGGTGTTATATGTCCAGGCACTTATGACAGGAAGAATATTCATATCAACTAAAGTCAAAAGGAAAAGCAAAATATGAATAGGTGATTCATAATGCAACCTTTCGGAGCTATGTGGACAAATTGCAGAAGTTTAGGAAATAAATTCTGTGAACTGATTCTCTAAACAACAAGAAATAATCGGGATTTTTTAGGTATAACTGAGGATTTTAGTAGTATGTAAAAAAACAAATAAATGCCTCCTTAACAAGCAATACTGAAGGAAAAAACAGAGACTGCATCCTAACCTAACTAAATGTGTGGATTGCCATACACCAGNGGCTAAAAATTGTGCATCACACCTCATATGTCCACTGCAGTTTTAAGAGTCTTCACTGAGGTGGGGCAAACTCATGTATATCGTACTCATGGTGGGTTGCATTAGGTATTTCAAATATACATTAAGAGCAGCAGCTCATTCCCATCCCATTCAGTGCTGACATGTTTTCAATCAATTTTCTATGTAACAGCCAGGCATTACATTGCTCGTATTTGGAATAAAGTAATGGGCTTAAGTAATACAGTAAAGGTAAGCATCACAAAATGTGATTAATGAGTTCAGTGCTTGGAGTGTGCTGGTATACAGTGGTATGGTTTAACACCACTTTTTCTACATGTAAGCTCTATCATCATTATAATCCCTGCCCCCCACCAGAGCTGTAATTTCAGATCATATGCTTTTATATTCCCCAGAGATATGTGTGAATCACCTGCAGCTCACCAAGGACAGCATGATCTCAGGGGCATGGGTGGTGTTTGGTGTTTTAATAGGCCTCAAGAATACTTTATAACTTACTATGCTTACTTACCTTGTTGCAGGGGATTATTGAGCTTTATTAATAATTATGATTAATAATTATTAATTGAGCCCTCTTATTCATCTGCTAACTATTTATAATTATTGTTATTCATTCATGTTTGTATTCTTGTTTCCATTTCCTTGTGTAGAATCTGTACCATGGGAATATTAAGGTTTACTTTACTAGGGTACAAATAGTCCTATAATATTGCTTTTGAGAACAATATTAGAGAAGTTTATGGAGAAATATTTTAGAAGGACTAAAGAGTTCAATTATGGATACATATCATGTATATGAATATCATAACATATTATGGAGACATCCGGCCATATGTAGCATATGCATATTGTATGCATATATAAATATGTATAGAGAGAGAGAGAGTAGTAACATGTTCATTACCTCAATTCTGGGACTTCTTAGAAAATGTCTAAGTCCTAGATTGTAAACTACTGAGCATCTGCCAGGGCTCCAGGAATTTGGCTCTGCATTGACCTAATTGACCCCAGTGACCTTCCGGGTTAGGTAATTCTTACTTTTAATTTTTTCAACATCTTATGGACAAGGAAAACCACTGTATTTTTTCTTTCTGATTTGTTTTATTTTTTATATTAACTCTTTATATTAACTTTATATGTTAATATACATTTTTTAACATAAATTCTTTTAATCAACACATATCGATATTGAGAATAATTCGCCATTCACTATCGGAATTTAGTAAATCGCTGTGATTTGTGGCCAGTTACAATCCCCGGAAAAATTGTGGCTTAGTGACCCTACAAGGGAGAGTTTAATACCAGGTTTGGCAACTCTCCCGGAATGACCGGGAGACTCACAAATTTCATCAATGGGGTATATTTACTAAGCAGGGAGATTGCAGTGAAATTCGAATTTGGGGAAGTTGCTCATGGCAACCAATCAGATTTGAGTTCACATTCTCCAGAGTGTAAAATGAAACTGAGAGCTCAAATCTGATTGGTTGCCATGGGCAACTTCCCCAAATTCGAATTTC
>JABWIB010002630.1:11010-25625 GCA_016617825.1 Platyplectrum ornatum | reverse complement strand
TACATTAAAGTGAACTCCCTGAACCAAAACAGCTCTGTAAAAGTGAGATTTCTAACCCACACTTATAGAAGAAAGAAATGTTTTGGCGATTTATTCCCATGGCATATGCAAACAATACTTCTCTCTGAAAATAACTTCATCCAGGAAAAAAAACATGTTTAGTGTTCCAGTGTATCATAGCAGCCTGCCAAAAGTTTTCCCCTGCAGCCAAGAGAACAAGAGATGGCTTTTGGCCAACATAGGGTGTTTTCTATGCCGGCATTAAGTCATTCCTGAACTATGGCATGTTAAAAAAAAAACCCTAAACCTGCACATCTAGGAGTGCCGTGAGATGGAGTGCATGGATTCCACACAAACACTCCCCTGGATCTAAGCGTTAGCTTTTTGTACTTTGGATAATTCAGTTTTCACATCCCACTGGGTGGAGCAGAGCTTAAAAGAGAAGCTGGAATGCAATAGCTGGCAGTGCTTTGCTGCAGACTAGTGTGTCTCCTACTATCCCATCAAAGCTAACACTAATCAGAGGAAAAAGGGAAGAATAAGTAACTTTTCCTGATTCTACCAGACGTTTGTAAGCGTGTAAGTAACCACAAAATTACAAGGTTACAAATCTGTGAGTGTGATCTGACATCAGTTACCAACATGGAAGAAGATGCAATTCAAATACAGAAGAGCAATGAAGTTTTTCAGAAGAACAGTCATCATGAAAGCCAGGAGTTGGTGGTGCCCAGCCACAGCCCTGCAGAATCTCCCAGCTCTAGTCCTACACCCCAGCAACCTGCGACAGACACAATCAAAGACAGCAATCAGGTCAACGCCATCACAGTTCTCACCCTGCTGGATAAACTGGTGAACATGCTGGATTCAGTGCAAGAGAACCAGCACAAAATGGAAAAGAAGCAGATTGACATAGAAAACTCTGTGAAGGGTATTCAGAACGACATCACCAAGTTATCCAAGAGTCACACTTCTACCAGCAACACTGTCAGTAAACTTCTGGAGAAGTCTCGCAAGGTCAGTGCCAATATGAGAGAGGTGAAGGATCGCATGGACAAGCAGACGGTGCAGGTGAAGAAACTGGAGAGCAATCATAACCAGCTTCTGAGAAGAAACAATTTTAAGGTCCTAATATTCCAGGTCAGTTAAATATATATATCAATTTGTGTATGTTTGAAACAATCATATTAAAATGTTATTTTACACATGGCATACAACCTGATACCCCATGGTGCCCCTCCCTTGTTTAGAACACCCAGATTGATACATATCCATTAAGCTTCTAGTTATTTTATCGCTACCTATAGATATAGAGAGAGGTATGTATATAACGGAACTGTGTCGCATCTTTCAACATTATGTCATGTGTTTAAGCAGTGGTTTTGATTAGACCAAATGCAATCATTAGGAATGCCTCCATATATGGATGAATAGAAAGGGTGTGGTGTTCTGGTCTATCATACCCCACAAATGCAAGTGCAACATTTTCTTTAAAGGTGGAGTTCGATCTGGACTGGATAATCAGACAACTTGTAGCACATTTAGGGGCTGATCCAGAGTTTGAGAGTTAAGCTGGGTACACACTGGGGCTTTTTCTGTCGATAATCGCGCAGATTCCTCAGTTTCAGCAGTATTTTCTGTTAATCCCGCAAATTACGCAGTTTCAGCAGTATTTTCTGATAATCTCGCAGATTACGTCGTTTCAGCAGTATTTTCTGATAATCGCGCAGATTACGTCGTTTCAGCAGTATTTCCTGATAATCGCACAGATTACGCAGTTTCAGCAGTATTCTACAGAATTGTCCAAAAAGCATATTTTTGTTTCTTTTGATATTTGGTAGCTCCTAATTTTTATCGATCATTGATGGAACCATATTTTCTGTGTACCTCGTGTACTACGTAGCAGAGCTGCATGATTGGAATAAATTAGGATTGATCCTGTCAGGATCATTTCAGTGTGTACTTAAAACCATCAAGTTCATAATTGTTTGCTAAAAGAGTAGCAAACTCTCAGGGCCATACCAAGATTAAGAATAAGACAGGTGTAGGTAGAGATTTGAGAAAAAATGTTGCGATGGGAAGGGTACAATGAATGTTTACTTTTGTACATGCAGGAAATTGTGGGATTTTGCATAGGAAAGGAAGCAAAACTTTCCTAGCTCAACTCTAATTTACAAAGTAATCCTAAGGCTATGAGGCCATGTGAGCAAAAGTGACATGTTTTCGTTACATGGAATAGAATTAAAATTCATTTATATTTCCCACATGGTTTTGCTCAGGACTAAATTATACTGGTTTTAAGAGCAAAACAGGTGGAAGAGCATCGCATGATCAGCTCCAATCTGTAATTTATACTAAAAGCAGACTTCACTTCTGCACATTTGCACCTATTTTGCTCTTAATCTCAAAGGACTGGATCCAGACTTACGTACAATTGATCTTACGAGTTTAAAGTTACGAGTGGGTAAAACCATGATGAATTGCAGGGGGGGGTAAAATGAATGTTAGTGTTTGCATGCAGGGAGAATACTTTATTGTTGCATGTTGCACACAGATACTGACCAGTGTTACTGTTACACTGTTATTACACTTGTGCTAGAAACATCATCTCTCACCTGTAATACTGATTGCAATTAATTAAATTTACCTCCCCTGCAATTCAACATGGTTTTACCAATTCACAACTTTAAGTTTGTAAGTTCAATAGCACGTATGTCTGGATCCAGTCCAAACTACGGATTTTGACCCTTAACCAGATTATGGATAATTTATTCATTTCCAGCTTCCGTGTTACCTGCCACCTGCCATTATTTGCAATAGTTGTGTGAAATGTGATAGAAGCTTAGTATTATGACAATATGCAGTGCACACTTTCCTAACACAATACATTTTTTTGTTTACATTGATCAATAAACAACTACATTGGACAATAAAGCTTGTGCAGATTCACATCTCTTGGCAGTGAAAACGGTTGTGTCTTGGCCAGTCCCATAAAATGTGCCTTTAACATGTCTACCTTATTTCAGTAAACTCATACCTCATTCATTCGTTGCACTGAATGCCCTTGGCATGATTAGCTTGTGCTCCTCCATCACCATTGTTGTATACAGTAGGTGCACGTGTGAAAATGAAAAGTATGTTTGCTTAACACGCTAGCTATCTGCCTCACTTGTATCCCACACCAGGGCCTAAACTTACCAAGCAGGGAGATTGCGGGGAGATTGAAAAGTGGGGATGTTGCCCATAGCAACCAATTAGATTTGAGCTCACATTCTCCATGTATGTAAAATGAAACTGAGAGCTTGATTCTGTTTGGTTTCTATGGGCAACATCCCCACTTTCCAATCTCCCCGCTTAGTAAATTTAGGCCCAGGGGTTACTGCCATCATTTGTATCATTTAGCCCCCCTATAGTACTTTCATCCTCATCATTGTACTACAGGGGCAAAGCTTGAGGACACTGTTACAGTATGTGTCACCGCAATTTTACCTTGTGGCTTCACAACACTGTGGACAGCAGACTTGTGTAAATGGGACAAGTGTGTAGTTTTAAAGCATTTATAAAGTCCCTGGATCCTGTGTGCTGAATATTATGAATAGTTTATTACTAAAGCACTTTTTTTAAGCAACCAGGGAGACGACTAAATAATAAAGCATAACATTTCACTATTGGTGAGATTTTCCCCTTTTCATTTTCCATTTGCATCTCACTACATTCGAACAACATCTGTTCAAGTTTATAGTGCATGATTCAGACCTAAAATGGAAAAGTTGAGTATGTGCCCTTTCAACTATGCGTTTTAATGATGTGGCCATTTCAGTTTTACAAAACTTCATTTAACCCTGTTCTGTATTGTGTGGTAGAATAGAGAGACTCCAACTTTGCAAAAATACGGCATAAGCTTTATTGTATTTCTTCAGGATTTACATTTAATTCAGTCCACACGCTATAATACAAAGCTACACAACTTCAGTACAATATGTAATACAACTGATAAAGAATTTGTCTATGGACATACAGTTATTTATGAAGAAATAACAAGTGGGGGACAAACACGATTTATTGGATTTAGTATTTCTAATGAATGTTGTTTGCATTACTGTATAAGGTACAGTATGTCTGTAATGCAGAGCAGTTGCAATCATTACAGCGGTTTATTGCTGTTATCTAGTCCATGGCAAATATTTGTGTGTGTTTCCACATGGCACAGTTAGAAAAAGCATAGTCTTGTGTCATATTTGTGTGTGTGGTGTAAAGGCCCAACTCGAAATAGTTGACATTCCTTTTGTGCATACAGACCCAGCCCAGCACTGTGTGTATTGTTGTGACAGATAGGCAGTACTTGGTCTGGCAGTGCCTTTCATGGAAGCAGTGCGATTCCCTACAGATAACATTACTTGTGCTGCATTTTTCTTGTACGCTTTCTTTTTCCACTAACTGATCACAAGATTTTACATAGATACAGTACACGAGAAATATCAGCACTGATACAGACTGAGACATATTTATTGCTAATGTTTCTGTATCCTGCTCTGGCGTTTACACTGTTTCCATTATACAGAAGAGAAGAAATGGTTTTCCTGGTAATGGCTGATTCACAACAATCAATGGGGCTTTTATCCTCTATTTTGACGTAGTTGAATGATACGGTATATTGTTTTTTTAGCTAAACAAAATAGGGTTGAGCCAGAGTTTAAGTGGAAGGGTGAAAGAGGAGCAAGTGTAGACATGTGCAATGTGAGCAGTGCAAATTTGCTTTATTTCTTTTGCATGCATGGAAACTACTTTACGTTTGCATATAGAACTCACATATTGGGTGGCTTTATGTTTGATATGTAAAATAAAGGCAAGATAGGGTCCTTCACGTCTCATCTGTAATTCTGTTTTCATTGTTTAAAGTTACAGCATGGTTTTGCTCAGATCTACACTTGCACTTATTGCCTTTTCCTCCCCCAAATCTTAAGTTTATACATATAATAAATACTCTCTAAGGAACATTTTAGGTCTGGGGAGGGGTTAGCAACTAATTACCATACCAGTTACTCACAAGTTTCCATGCCTTGATTTTATGTGCTTTACAGTTCAAAGATTATGGCCTAAATTTACTAAGCAGGTAGATTGCAGTGAGATTGCAGGGGGATATGTTGCCCATAGCAACCAATCAGATTCAAGCTCTCAGTTACATTTTACATACTGGAAAATGTGAGCTCTAATGTGATTGGTTGCTATTGGCAACATCCCCACTTTTCAATCTCCCTGCAATCTACCTGCTTAGTATAGTTAGGTGTATGCCAAATATTAATGGCCCTAGATCATTCCATACTATGCTTCTGTCTGCTAAAACATCTAGTATAGAATTTTTAGAGGTAAGAGGATTTCAACATATTGAACAGTAGTATATTAATTCACACTTGGATCAGTACACTAACTAGTGATATATGGGTATAAATCTAATTGGCTGAGTACATGTTAAACACATGCCGATATACAACTTTTTTCCTAATAAGCAGTGTGTGTGTATGTGTGTGTGTGTGTGTTTGTTCATTTGTGATTAATGCACGGTTGCATTCGGGAGACTCCCGAATTTTGAGTGAATCTACTGGCACCAGGGCTGAGGCAGTGTTGTAATGTAAATCACTGCCTTAAGCCCCGTACTTTACAAAGAATGAGTGGGACGTGATGAAGTCAAGCCCTGCACATTCATAGGAAAGGCATATGGTTTCCGCCTAGGTAGCGGACTTTGGACATGATTGCACAAATCATACCCAAACCCCACATTCATGCTGCCGAATTTTGGCAGTCAACCTAGGATTGTGTGTACATGTGTTCACAAAAGGGCTAATGCAGAGTTGCACTTATACCTTGTTTTAGGTGCAGCTGTGGACCTGGGCAAAACCATGTTGCATTGTGAGGGGTGCATACAAATTTAAATTCTATTGCATGCACATAAAGCTTTGCTTTTCATACAATGATTCAATATATAATCATTTCTGTGATAGTATCAACCGAGGCTTTTCATTATATTAATGGCAAGTCTTAAAACTGTCAGCTTCTGAGTTTTTTTTGTTTATAATATTGAAAATAAAAGTGTTGACTGCATTTAGTGTATATAAAACTACAAATCTAATATTTATATCCAGTGGTCGAAGTGGGAATTTAGAAGTGGGTTATGGACATCTAGAAGTGACGGTATGAAAACATAGAATATAACAGTTGTCAATAGGGATTTGTAGTTTTTAAATTACATCAGTGGGAGAAGTGCCAGTATGGCATACCCCGTATACACCCCCACTTCCAGCCCTGCTTATATCGTTGTTTAATCTTTTTCTCATGGATTATTATCTACTCATGAATGTTCTATCCTATGTGGAAAGCTATAGATTCATTTATCACTTTGTCATGCTGAGAGACCTGGAATGTATAGTGTATGTGACAATGCCCTCTGGTAATAAAGTACCTAATAGAAATCCTCACACTTAACAAATCTATTTCTTCCATGTTTTACCTCATTGACAGTAGTCTACATTAGTAACTACAGCTTTGGTCCTCACTGAGCCAGCTCTTTTCTACAGGTGTTTAAGCAATATTTGAAACATATGCTTTTTACCTCTTCCTAACATTGTTCTATGATTGGCTTCCGGCCACAACCAGCATGAAATGTTTTTATGCTAAACGGTTATGCTATACGTCATCGGTTTACAGAAATGTGATATGAAGACAAATGATATTTTTTTAATTTAGACCTTATTTTTCACACATATTCTGTCGCAGAGTGTATACTTTACCGCACAAATGCTCTGGATGAGCACCAGTGATAAGAATGATGAAAGGTAACAGAAATGTATAGACCAGGGGTCAAACTACACATCAGTGCGATTATCGCTTCCAGCAGGAGAGCAATAATAAGACTTTTGCTTATTCACAAGATAAGTGCGGGCACACAACAGAATAGAGCTGGATAATCACAATTCAGCTATGGTTATGGTTTATATTTACTAAGCAGTGAGATTGCAGTGAGATTGAAAAGTGGGGACGTTGCCCACTATGGGCAACATCCCCACTTTCCAATCTCCCTGCAATCTCACTGCTTAGTAAATATACCCCTATGAGATCTTGGTCTTTTATGTTTAAGTGGAAGACGAATTTCTCCATAACACCCATGATGCAAAAGTTAGTACAGGCCTGGCCAACCTGTGGATCTCCATATGTTTTTGAACCTGACAAAGCATGTATGCCTCATATAGTAAATCAGCAATACTATCTAATATAGTATTGATATATATAGCAATACTATCCGCAGCTTCCAGAAGTCAATGTCAATGGTGAAGGGTCAGGGCGACAGTATCAGCTTACAGGCATTGTAATGATACTGCTATATTTTTTTATCCTGAGCACCCTGGCATTGTATACAGGTATGTCTCACTTAACAACTGAGGGTAGAAGTCATTAATGCACTAATTTTCCATGTTAATATGTGTGAGTGTGGTAGTCATAAAACCTGGTCTTAAGTCCGAACGGTTGTTAAACGAGTAGGTCGTTAAGTGAGGAATACCTGTATTCAGAATGAATGTAAAAGAACAAATGTAGGAAAAATCTGTGGTATCTCTACATCCAGTTTAAATAGGGTTGCCACCTGACCGGTAAACTCCCGGCCTGCCCAGTAATTTTGCCAGGAAGACAGTGCCGGTATTTTTTTTACCGGCAATAGCAATTGCCGGTAATTTCTTTTTTGTGGGGGGGAGTTCCACTTTAATTAATGCAGCTACAGCTGCCCTTGGCGAATACACAGTGCCAGAGTCACATTATATGTTACTTTGTATTATATTATATATATATTTTGTACTGTACCTGTCACCTGTGTGCACAACGTTGTAACTATCCTGTTACCTATATACAAAGGCTGTACCTGTCGCCTGTGTACACAGCAATGTGTATATATTTTTTAAGATCCTGGCTGCTGGGCTGAAGAAGGTTGGTGAAATTATCCCCACCCCAAGCCACACACCCAAAGCCACACCCCCTTTTTACCCGCCTTTTGGCCGGTAGTTTTGGTGAGGAAGGTGGCAACTCTAAGTTTAAATAAAATTTTTCATTTACACAACAAATATAAAAAATATGCTGATGCCCCGTATTCATTAAATTTCAGAAGACAATTGGACATATCAGCTGCTGTAACTCAAGGGACTGCATGTATACAATGACTGTGTCATATGGACACATCAGCATCCTCAGTGGTTATCTTCTTACTAACCTTTGGGCTGTCAGCTCCTGACCCAGGATCTGAAATAAGGGTAACAATGGATTTCCATTTAGGTGTGACATTATGTGGGGACTGTACTTACAGGGGCTCATGCAGTTATTTCCACCCTTAATACCCCTGTCATGCATTAAATACTATAAGTGTGTCTTGACTACTAGGAAGTGGTGGACTATATGAGCTTACCATACTGAGCAAGAGCACAATATTTCCTGTGTGATTTCAGTAGACGTTTTGGGACCTTTAACACTTCTAAATGACATTGGCCTTTTTACCCCAGTACCAAGGAGACAAATAATTTTGGTGTGTTTAAATAACTTATCCTGCTTGGACAGGTTATTGTGGTCATTACACAAATATGTGGCATAAAGCGATGGATTGCTGCTTCTGAATCATTTAGGCTTTTCAAAAATGAATATGTAGTACAGAGAATTTTATTTTGTGTCACTACAAGCAACCGTGTGAAAGTTTGTCTAATTTTGTAAACAAAATGACATATAAATGACAGCCATACAAGTTAGAGAAAATACTGCAAGATCTATTTTTTCTGCTGGAAAAAACACACAATTTACCACAACCCTTCAATCTTTTTATTTTCCAGCATAATTTTTCTTGAGGATAATTTGTCCACATTTATGTAGGGCAAACATATTCCCAACCCCTCTCATTTCTTTCCAATTACCAGGAAACCTGTCTTTATATTTATTAACCATACCATTTTCGAACAGGTCTGCAGACATAAGCCTGTATAGAAGGATGATAATATTCAGAAATTGAACAATCAATCACTTCTACAGCCTCGAATTTCCAAACCTAGCGAAAGTAATTTGATTCCTTCATTCACTGAAATTCGGTGTCGATATCCATAAATCAAGCGAGCATGACAGAGAGAAACCAGTCTTTTTATAGCGTTGTCACTGGAAGATTCAGGTTGCATTTTTGCAACACTATACAAATGACATAATAATTAAACACACCTGTATAGATTACACTGTCAGCATAACCCATTTTATCTAGCACATATCACTGCTGTCCTGTAGTATGGTTAATTACTATCTGAAACATGGGGTGAAATGATCAATAAATTCAAGTTTTCAGCTGCAAATAGCATTTTTTAAATAAACTATTTGCAACACTGTGTTACACGACTAGGATGCCCCCCCTCCTACACATTGTATCCCTTCCCCCTCTTTGTTGATGTTTTAGGGGTCAGTAACATACCCATGACCCATAGTTGTTGCGCACAGGCACCTGCTGTTCTTCTACTCTCTGTAGGTCTTACTGATGCGGGTTATGCCCTGCCGTCCATTGTCAACTGTATACTTTGCCTGTGATTTTTCTCTTTTTGTTATGTTACTTACTTCATAAATCATTTAAAAAAAACATTTTTAATGAAAAATTTAAAAGAAAACACTGGACTGGATTCCCACCACATGTATACTAAATTCTGCGGTGACCCTCTTGTTTATAAAGGTTTATAGCAGTTAACCCCTACCATAAGTTTTCCACACCAACCTAAAATGAGGGCGTATTGGGGGAAATTTTAAGGAAAACACAATGAATCCAGGTAATAGTGTTAAACAAAAGTTAAAAACATTTCAAAAATAATTTTGCAGTGGGAGGGTATTTTCAGCAAGGATTTCTCACCAACTCCAGGTAGTAAGGTGCAACTGACCTTAGTCAGTTTTAGTAAGTACAGCAAAACAAAACTAAAATATACTACACCACTACACATAAAACTATACATAAGTCGCTCCTGACTATCACTAAACAAAATAACAGGTTGCAGCACCAGCAGTCACAGAGGCAATTGGTCCTCTCACACACGTATGTTCAGTCCTTCCCTGCAAAGTCAGAGGCTTCATAGTATGGCAGCCTTTCACTCTGAATAACAGGTGTCAGCCCCAATCAGTCTGCAAACAGCCAGGCAGCCCAAAAGACCGGATTGGGCTTAATGGATGGTGGACCCTCCCCCACTTTTAACCATCCACCACACGGACCCTTACCAGCTTTTAATAAATCCAGTGACCCTGGATTTGGTAAAACAGCCAACACAACGAAAAAAAAACAAAAACATATATATATATATATATATATATATATATATATATATATTGTCTTTTGTTAAAAGCTTTTGTATAATTGCAGCATCAGTCTCCAGTTTCACTGTCACATCCAACTGAATCTTTTTGGCAGATTTTGGATGTGGAAAGTGATATATAATATAGATAGTCTGATGTTTCTCATCCTCATGATTAATTTACGTAATTAATTTAAGTAAATATGGTTTAACAGCGCAGATGGATTGACTTTGATTTTATGCTTTTACGCAAGTAAAACTATCTGAGAAATGTAGGCACAGAATGATTTTCTGCTCTGTATCCTAGAATTAAAATATGGGCATGTTCTGCAAGGAGAAATTGGGATCATGTGTGCACTCACACACTCTCTGCATGCCCTCCAGAGTTGCACATGATGGTGTTAATCATTAACCAATGCATGACTGCTCTCCTGAATACTTATTTGTTCTTCCATGTATAAAACAGGAGTCTGCAAAATTTATCCAAGGTAATATGAGACAGTCACCTAGCAACAGGTGGTGGGCAGTGATAGCATCAAAGAATACCCTAAAAGGAAACAGGTTAAACATAAACCATTTTATGTAGAGTGGTGACTTAATGAATGTTTGTCACATGATAGGCTAAACTTGGCCATACAATATACTAGAGACTTCTCATTCTGACCACATACTTTAGCCTAAATTTACTAAGCAGGATGATTGCAGGGAGATTAAAAAGTAGAGATGTTGCCCATAGCAACCAATCCCTTTCATGACAAATAGTATGCTTTTCTATTAATCCTATTCTATTAAAACTCCCCTTCTATCACCCTAATCTTAACCCATGTCCTGCAACTTAACACAATCTTTGAACCTTCTAACAGTCAAACCTTAGCCTTACAGCCTCACAGTCCACATAGGCCTGTCCATCCCCGCTTACCTGTATTGGGAACAAGTAGATTGTCAAAGTAGGGACATTTCAAGTCAGACATTCCCAGTAGAAATATTCTTAGCGCCGAGTATTTCAACATTTATACAGTCTGCATTACGCTGTCAGCTGCATCATTGTCTGAAATACAGTCGGTAATTTTAAGAGTCGAGGCAGTTTGTGCAAATTATTCCAGTCACTGGCCAATATTACCACTAGTGATCTGATCTCTCAACATCATTGATATGCTCTAAGCACCTGTAGAATTGGGGCATAATCCACTATGAACCGTACAAATGGTAAGTGGGTAACATAGAAACAGGAAAGAAAATCCAAAAGGAATAAACTACTAGAGTAGAGAATCAAGGAATGCCTGAAAGAACTGGACCAGATTGACTGTGATACCAAGGAAGTCCAAGCAATCGAGCTTATCAGTGCACAGCTGACGATATAACCAGCAAGTGCAGCGTGTACTTACGGTCTATTTACAGGAAGACTGAGCAATCAGCAAGCATTGCTTGGTCAGCTGCAGTTCCCTGCACTGATAAGCGTTAAAACGACTTCACGCCAAGTGCGCAGTGAGCAGGAGATGTCCTGGGTGCCTAGCAGTCAGGACATGTGGTCAGTGACTGGTACAGCTCCAATCATTTTTTACCATTGATAAAAAAAATCCCGCATGCTAGTGTCATTTGCTACTCTGCACATCTATTCACAGTAAAATGTGGATGAGATTTTTTATTTTAATTATTTCTTTACTTGGGTTCGAATAAAGCACAACATACATGGTATACGAAAATAGCATCTGTTAAATGGCAATACAGCTGAGCGCATCTTAACATTACTAGTAAATGTTACAACCATATACAGTACAGGTAAGGCCAGAATACAAAACTGAAAATGCATGTAAGTAAGCAACAAGGTCATGGAATACCAAAATCAGGGCACAATGAATGAGTTTTTCAATGCTGGGGCCAACATTTGTAATGGTTTAAAATAAACATTGACATTATTTTTTATCAATAGCCATGTATAATAGCAGCTGCCTCTTTTTCTATCAATGGAATCAGAGTACAAAAAATAACCTAAATATAAATGTCACTTCACATTTAAGTATGCTTTTCCTTGGCCAGAGGGAGAAAAAGTTAAGGCAAATAAAGTGTAATTATTTTAAGGAATTAAAAATAATTATTGAAATGATTCTAACATTGCAACATAACTTCACTGTCAGAGAAAACCTATTTATGTTCATTTTGCTGGTCATTACCTCCTGAACTAGTGCCAACCTATCATCAATAAACAGAAGTAATCTCATTAAGCGTTCTTACTCCAGGGTAAAGTGACTGTGTGAATAGTACTTAATTAATTGTCCACAATTATTACCTGATGGCCAGAATGATAGAAATCTTATTTGTGACTTGTTCACAGGTTTGAAAAACAGACTTTCTTACAGGCGTAATTGGAATTACTAGCTGTGATAATTATCTGCAAATGGTTAAAATTACCCTGGCAACCCCATCAAGTTTGAAATCCTGATGTACCATACAAGGCTGTAATTTGACACAGCGTGCTTTACTGAGAAAATACTATTTTCCGAGTTTTCAAAGTGTTGTGTTGAGTAAGAATCAAGATGAAAACATTTTGGTAAATGCAGTAACTACTCTTATACAATCGTTTCTGAAATACAATTGTTCTGAAAAAAAGTGCAAGCATCAGTGTGTTTTTTGAAACAAACAAAATTGTATTAATATCTATAAATAAAGAGAAAAATGTTTTCCTACAAGAAAACCAAATGGACCTGTCATATAATTTAAAATTNAAAATCAACAAATTGTATTTCATTATTGTAGCATGGTAATGACACTCACACACACACACACACAAACAAACATATACATATACAAGACCAAATCCAAACTTATGTCTTATGTCATTAGTCCTTATATGTTATTCAGCTCCAAATATATAGAGGAGCACAGAGATAGTGTACCCTGTCATTATGGAAACATATAAAATAATAGAAGTGAATGGCAAATTATAGTTTTTAAGTTAAGACAGTGGGAGAAGTGATGGTGTGGCATACTACCTTATAGACCCCCTCTTCAAGCCCTGTCACAGAGGGCTAAATTCAGATGTGAGTGCAAATCAGCACACTTGGTGCATGCCATAGTACAGAGTGCAAAACATTGCCTGGATACACCAGTGTAGGCAATGCTACCTCTTAAATACCTCTTAGACACAGGGCCCTCCTGTTTTTTAATTATTGCAGGGCTTTTTTTAATAATTTTTTTCCGCGGCGCCTGCTTGAGTTCGCCTTATGGGCACGCTGTCCCAGCTTGTGCATTTACTGCACGTAGCGTATGGCCAAAGCATAGGCAAGTGTAGTTACATGAATTATATTATGAATGTAAATGGGTGCAACCTCTGTTTGAATGTGAACGTCGGAAACTAATATAAAATGATATATTATTAATTTTTCTGCACTTTTGCAGTAGTAAGTCATACGAGTTGTCATACAGTCACCTCTGATTCCGCCCCAGACACATCATGTTGCTCCTGTGGTGTTCACATTACAATTTTTTTACTTCATCTACGAAAGAAAATTCTGATGTTTTTGCATACAGCTTTATTTTCTCACAATCTAATTTAGAGTTGATTAATGACTTGCTATCTCCCCTATTTATTGTGAACAATAACAGAATTTCACAATTCACAATTTCACAAGAAAATCACAACAGATTTCAAATGATTTTGTAAATATATATGAAATGTAGTTATGCATAGAATGACATATGCAGGTTCTTTGACAACTCTTTTTCTTTTCCCCACCCCTGACAGATTTAATTAGGCTACTAACCCCCAGTATAACCACCTATGCCCACTGGTGCAAAATGTTTTTGTCTTGTAAACCCATAAACCAGCACTCTCTGGCCTGTGACACAGACATGGGTGAACCCCAGACAAAAGTCACATGGACCTAGATATGAGAGGACTCTCCTAAAGCCTCTGGTTCCTTAAACCCACCACCTACAATATGTATGTACTATAATTGATATGTATTTAAATCATTGATTAAATATTTTGTGGTTATTCACATGAAAATATGTTACATCAATAAATCCTGATATAAATCCTATTGTTAAGAACACCACAAGCACCAGACAGCAGAACTGACAGAAAACAGGTTTATTCAATAATAAACAAACGAGAACAAGGCCGCACATACACAGTAGAAGTTAACAGAGCAAAAATGAGAGGGCACACAGATACACAAGCAATGATTACGGGTAAACCGGTACAGAGAACAACAGATACCAGGATAACAGAACTAGAGACAACACAGCAGGAACACATGCACAGAACACAGAGAACAACAG
>JABWIB010002629.1:39792-47812 GCA_016617825.1 Platyplectrum ornatum | reverse complement strand
AAGGGAAGATGAGTTAGATAAATATATATAGATATGGGAGAGAGAGAAATAAAGAAAGAAAGAAATGATAGATAGTTAGATAGATAGATAGATAGATAGATAGATAGATATATATGAGATAGATAGATAGATAGATAGATAGATAGATAGATAGATAGATAGATAGATAAATAGATAGATTGATAGATAAATAGATAAATAGATAGATATGAGATAGATAGATACATACATACATACATACCTACATATCAGATAGATATGTATAGATAGATACATATGAGATAGATAGATAGATAGATAGATAGATAGATACATACATACATACATACATACATACATACATACCTACATATGAGATAGATAGAAAGATAGATAGATACATATGAAATAGATAGATAGATATGAGAAAGAAAGAAAGAAAGATAGATCATTATATATTTTGTGGCAATTAAATACTAAATGCCAGAACCATAATGTACAGAAAACATGTGAGAAGAGTAGAAATTAGCGTTATGTGTAATTTTCTGTACTCGACCTTCATGGAATCAGTGTGATCTTTGGAAATACGAAGACATAATTAATGTATATATGAGTATATAATTATTCTTCTTTAAATTCCGAATAGCAAGCTTTAATCGTTATTAAAAAAAATCTAAATATTGCTGAGGTGTGATGCGAAAAATTCTATTCTCTTCTGTTCTAGTATATATATATATATATATATATATATATATATATATATAGTGGAGAATGATTATTCCTATTATATCCGTAATGTATGAAATGTATCCATAAGGAGGGCACTCTGTTAGGGTAAGTGGGAAGGCTTTCTAAAGGTCCAGTAACCCGATCCCCCACTCCTGGTGACATGTTTTGGCACAGTTGAGGTTACGCCTGAACTGCTTCTTGAGCAATTTTAGACGCTTCAGTAAATGTCTCCTTCCCCTAAGATGAAAAGTTGCCCGGACTTTCCCTAAATCATAATGTGATAAACCACATAAGCAGCAAGTGACAACAACACTATAACTATGTTTGCACATATAATTGTTTCCAATCACTGGAACCGACACTGCTGCTTAGATTACCAAGCACTGCGGATGAGGAATTATGCGTGGAAATGCATCTTATTAGCGGTGACTTAAACGATCGCTGACACAGCAAACTTCCAATTCTTACAATGACATTGTTTAGAAAATAAAAAGAAATTACATAAACATTAAAAGCTTGCCATGGACAAAAAGTTTCACAATGACCAGGGGTAGGCATCATTTAAACTCGGTTAGTAATTCTAGGTTTCAATTGTCGCTTGTAATAATAATGTAAATGTAATAATGAAGTAAAATGAGTAATAACTGAATTGTTAGATTTTTTTTATTATTTTGTTTAATTTGAATGAATTTTTAGGAGCATAGGGGGAAAAACATTGAATTTATCTAAAACGATCCAAGAAATTGGATTGAAGCTCGATTATTTATGAATAAACATAGTATAGAAAACTCACAAGTACACTGTCATTTGGGCTTTTATATATAAAGTAAAATATATTAAAATACACTATTTTATATATCACAAAAAGCTGTAAATATATCATGGATATTTTTTTCATTAAATAAAAAAAAAAAAAAATATATATATATATATATATATATATATGTAAAAAAAATATATATATATAATTTATGTCTGGCTAATGAACCCTATTTTTGTTTCTTAATATATCTTTATAATTATACCTGCATATTTGCAAATTTATTGCAAATATTAACGTAACAATGTTGCCACCTTTAGTTTAGTCCATTGTAAGTGTATAATGTTTCTAGTTACAAATACGTACATACTTCCAGTCATTTATTTGGGTAATACCATGCATTTGGAATAATTATTTTAATTATTAATTGAATGAATGAATGAACTACTCATCTGTTAATGGTAGTATACCATGAACCAATACATTTGCTATATTACTGTAACTAATGTAAACAAGCATTCTGCGCTTATTTGGGGTTATTCTAGTTCTATTTTGCCAAGCATAATATATGAAGATAGTGGCATGAAAGATGATTGTAGAAGGCAGAAGAAGTGCTCCTGGCACCCACCTGTCTTTCCTGGAAGTGGCTCCTGTGCCCATCGGATGCTCATCTCTCCTGGCCGGGCGGCTGGTTGGCTGCTGTCGGCTGGAATGGAGGCTGGCATCCCTGGCATTGCCCTCAGAGTGTCTGGTATGAGGCTCTCCAGGCTCTCGTTAGCCTGCTGCCTCCTGAGGGCCACCTGGGCAGCCATGACCCTCTGCCTCTCGATGATCAGGATGCATTTCTCACAGGTGCAGTCCTTGAAGCGGCAGTAGCGCTTGTGCCCCTTCAGCCAGGACAGCACTCCATGATTTCTGCAGCGGGCACATTTGGGGGTCCTCTGTAAAGGAGCACGTGGCTGTGACACTGGGCCCCCCATATACAGGTAAGGAGAACCGTAGCCATTCATGTCCCTTGCCTCTGGTTACAATGTATGGGCAGGAATGGATCGCTGGACAGAACTTTCTCCTGAGAGGAGCAGCAGTTATACAGGCCTGAGGATTAGAGTGTACCCTCCTGTACCTTCTTTGGTGCCCAGGTTCTGCCCTCCTCTCCAGATGATGTGCATGCAGGGGGCATGCTAAGCACCTGCTTAAATGTCACTATCCCCGCTGTGATGCAGGATTAGGGCACAGTGCTGTGATGGCTGCTAGGCTCTGAGTGTGTGTATGAGGAGGGGGCTAGGCTGCAGCCACTGTCTCCACCTCTTGCCCTCTTCTCCAGCTTACACCCGCACTCATCACCTCATCATATTCCTCCTCCCACCCCCTGTCATCCACCCAGAACAGCCCACTCCTCATAACTCTTACATCTGCCCCTAGTTCTCACATCTCCTGGGTTCACTTGCTTTAGAGTTGATTCATTGTTTCATCCCATACTCATTTATCTACTGTGCCCATAATGATGCAACTCTCCAGTTTAAACCATCAGGAAATTAGCAGCACTGTAATTGGAATTACAGATTTACCAGGAATTACCAGGATAAGGTTTACATTATCCAAATAATCCGCATTACAAAATTATTATAATATTCATGAGCGTGTTTTCCTTCTGTATTCTGTATAATTTATAATTTAATGGTAAATGCTGTCAGAATGGGACACTGACATATAAATATTTATTCCTGGCTAATGCTAAATTAATATAGAGTAATGACATTTCTAGTTCTCTTTGATACACCGGCTACAGACTTAGGGGCTGATCCAGAAATGCTCTGAACCAAACCATTCTGCAATGAAAGAGGTACATATAAGTTTTAATTTAAGTAGAAGTTTTTTTGCACACAGTTTTTGCATAGTTTTTGTTTAATTCGTAAATTAGAGTTGAGCTAGGAAACTTTAATTTTCAACTCCAATTCAGTTTTTTTTATATTTGCCTCCCCCTGCAGTTCAAAGTTTGTTTTGCCCAGGTCTACACTTACACTTGTTTTACTCTTAATCATTGGAGTAGATCCAGACTTACAAAGTGGTCAGATCGGAAAACTGTTGCATGCATCTGCAAGTGGGATTGGTCTCATATTGCAATGTTTGTGGGTACTCTCTATCTCTAAATGGAATGTAATTAGTTTGGAGATTGAATGCAAGTATATATTAATTTCCAGATAAGTATTTTAATGAAAATACAAAATTATGGGTCTGCGGCCTGGGGGGCAGATTTACACAATGTAGCATTGGCAGTGTTAAAGCAAAAAAAATATGCAAGAAGGATAAACCATATCTTCTGCAATTGAATACCTTTTCTAATGTTGCTTATATATATAAAAATACTTTCAAGGCAGTTCTGCGTTGGACCAGATTCAGGATTTTGGGGGATTTCTAGGGTAGGAAAATACCTGCACTTATACCAGTATATATTTATTTATTTATTTATTTTTAGGAATCCATAACCATTTACAAATGTATATCTCTAGATATAGAGAATAATGTCTGAGCATACCTAATAGTAATACACTGCTATTCTTGCATTAATAATGAACAGGACTGTAGTGGGGTGTATGACCTCAACTTTTTCCAATTAATGAAATCATTCAAAAGTTCATACCTATCAATTTATATTTTATGTCCATAAGTAGGACACTGTAAATATTAGAAATAGGGCCATGAATTCATTTAAAAACTTACACTTAAACGGTTAAACCACCTCCTGACATGGTGCAATATTTGGGAGAAAGTGCAGGGACTACTGAACACTGATACACACCTGGCTGTGCAATAACCTGGCTGAATTACTATGAAAGTTGTAACAACACAAAATGTTTAATTAACTTCTGTATATCGATAATTATCAGGCTCATATTTAAAATGTCAACTAAGTATTCTTGTCAGCAATGATTGTATTCTCACCATGGCAGATGCTGTTGCACCACAAGGAGAGTGAAATATATTATATTCTATGCATGCAAGGAGAATACATTACTGTACTGTATAATTATTATTGTTATTATTATTATTAATAAAACCTGTTATTTGTACTTAGATAAGAAACATCATCTATCAGCTCTAAAGCTGTTTGCAGAAAACGACCTTACTTATAACTTTACATAGTTTCCCTAGGTGTAACTTTCCATCTGTTTATTATTAAGCTCTGGATCCGGTTTATAGGATGGATCGCCATCAATGGCTGTAGGAGTTTAAGAATAAGGAAAATAATGAGCAAAATTTGGGTCATATGTAATTTGCCTAGAGATTATTACAACAACAGAGTGCTTAATAAATGAATAATCTGCAATTCATGACAAATGAACAACTATAGGGATTGAAATATTTGCCAAACTAAGAAGAAAATCAGTTTTCATCCATGGGTGCATGAAACGAGAAACATAACCCTCCTGTGTCTCCAGTGTAAACACAGCACTGGATACTTGTCACCTACACTATGTGGCTTCCTCTCTATTTATTACACAATATAAATGTCAGCAGGATTATTCCCCAAATAAATGACTAAGAGAAAGGACAAGCAGGCGAGCCGGTAATTACTACTCCGCACCGTGTTCAAAGTCACAAGGAAATACTGTTTGCTCTGCTTTACAGAAATATATTTGATAAATATTTAATGTAAGAGTTAGGGAGGAAACGATGAAACTGAGGAATTGCACAGTAATACTGCGCTGTAAAAAGGCTTTTTATGACGCGACTAGTGGAAGAGAGAGAACTGCTTTAATAGATTGTCACCGAGATGAACGGCCGCGAATGCAGATAGATTTTGCTACAGACTCCAAGATCCTATTTTCCTGCATTAGATGAAGTTTAATATAGAAATACATAGGAAGTTCATTAATTCCTTTACTTTCCCTGTGTGGGATACTTGGCGAAGTGCAATGAGCATTAATCCAGACCACCTTCCAGCATAGTGTATATTCACGTTCGCTATTCTACTTCTATCTGCGCCAATGTAATCATTGAAGGTTATGGAATAGTGGCAATGTTACACGGGACATATGGCCAGTTGTCACTTATATAAGGGCCTCATGTATGTCAATCACTTTGCTACTGTGCCACAAGGACAGTATTTCCTGATTCCTTCCTGTGTGTGATTTAAACATGCTATTTTACTTCATGCCATGCAAGAATTTTCTAATCATAGAGTTTCAGATGTAGAATCAGATTTCACATATTGTTCCAAACAAAGGACATTACATTATTTATATTCTCCAACTGCTGTCCAGGATTTTTCAGGAACATATAGAAACAAGCCACATTTTACAAGTAATATACACACATATATATATATATATGTGTGTGTGTGTGTGTGTGTGTGTGTGTATGCATCTACACTGATTTAACAATTTACTAACAATTTAGAGTGACATAATTTAAAGTAACTTTCCTCCAAAAACAGGAGCAAGTGTATTGGTCGAAAGAAAGAATTGATGAGTATGTGTGGGTGAGTGTGTGTGTTTTACACACTGACTTGTTTCTATCATCTCCCTTCCCATTAGAGTTTCTGTGGCCAGAGAGGCCCCTTGTTTCACCTCACTGAACACAGCAGTGCACATTTAAATACTCAATTGATATAGTGCTGTAATCCTTTTCTCATACTTAATTTGATGGGAATGTTTTACATATCCTACTATTTGACAACATACCCCTATAGGGCCAAGTTTGTATTTATGTTGGCACAATGTCTCCTGCCTGAAAGTCTATTGTAACCCAACACCTGACAACCTCCAGTCCTCTTAGTGTGTTGAGAAAGGGTTTATTCAAGCACATAATGGGATCCCAGCAGAAAGCCTTTCATAGAAAGGGGCCATGGTAAACTTCACCACATGAACTCGGTTTCCAGGGCTATTAAGCTGTTAATTGGAAAATAGCAGAGGAAATTTCAAGGTGACTACAAGGCGTTAGTAGTTAGCGCCTTTCAGAAGAGACTAAAAGAGAATGAGTGTCCACAGCACTTGTGACAAAGAACAGAGTGTAAATTCAGTGACCAGGCACAGATACCTGTCTGGGTCACGTACTCTCCTCCTGCCTGGGACACCTTCACTCTCTTCCTGCCAGGGTTACCCACTCTCTTCCTGCCAGGGTTACCCTCTCTCTCCTCCTGCCTGGGACACCTTCACTCTCCTCCTGCTAGAACCCCTTCACTCTCCTCCTGCAAGGGTTACCCACTCTCCTCCTTCTTGGGACAACTTCACTCTCCTCCTGCCAGGGTTACCCACTCTCCTCCTTCCTGGGACACCTTCACTCTCCTCCTGCCAGGGTTACCCACTCTCCTCCTTCCTGGGACACCTTTAATCTCCTCCTGCCAGGGCTACCCACTCTTCTCCTTCCTGGGACACCTTCACTCTCCTCCTGGCTGGGACACTTTCACTCTCCTCCTGGCTGGGACACTTTCACTCTACTCCTGCCAGTGACACTTTCACTCTTCTCCTGCCAGGAACATCCTCACTCTCCTCCTGCTAGGAACATCCTCACTATCTTCTTGCTAGGAACATCCTCACTCTCCTCTTGCTTGGAACATCCTCACTCTCTTCCTGCCAGTGACACTTTCACTCTCCTCCTGCCAGGCACATCCTCACTCTCCTCCTGCTAGGAACATCCTCACTATCTTCTTGCTAGGAACATCCTCACTCTCCTCTTGCTTGGAACATCCTCACTCTCTTCCTGCCAGTGACACTTTCACTCTCCTCCTGCCAGGCACATCCTCACTCTCCTCCTGCTAGGAACATCCTCACTCTCCTCCTGCCAGGAACATCCTCACACTCCTCCTGCCAGGAACATCCTCCTTCTCCTCCTGCTAGGAACATCCTCACTCTCCTCCTGCTAGGAACATCCTCACTCTCCTCCTGCCAGGAACATCCTCACACTCCTCCTGCCAGGAACATCCTCCTTCTCCTCCTGCTAGGAACATCCTCACTCTCCTCCTGCTAGGAACATCCTCACTCTCCTCCTGCCAGGAACATCCTCACTCTCCTCCTGCCAGGAACATCCTCACTCTCCTCCTGCTAGGAACAGCCTCACCCTCCTCCTGCCAGTGACACTTTCACTCTTTTCCTGCCAGCGACACTTTCACTCTTTTCCTGCCAGTGTAACCTTAACTCTCTTCACTCTCCAAGGTCTTGGACAAAAACAATAACTTCTACCATATAGTAGTTGATATAGGATGAATTTAAGCACAGAAATTATTTGGTTATTCTGGATGGGTACTTATATACTCTTATTACTTATACACTCTGGGGCTGATCCAGACTAAGGAGTCATTTTAAAAAGGCAGAAATCTCCATCTGGCCATTTGTTTATTAATATATTAATTTACATGCAGGGAAATCGTGTGTTTATAGCACAGACATAATCGTCAGCATGTAGTTTAAACTGTACTTTTTTGACTATGAGGAGAAAATCAGAAGTTTTCCCCTTTTATCTATTTGTTCTTACTCCAATAGTCGTTCTGACTTCTGTTACCTGCCTTTATAGTACATGGTATACTCATATTATGGCATATAAAGATGCCTG